>PISX010008054.1:0-84743 GCA_004024625.1 Mellivora capensis | reverse complement strand
ATGGAGGACATTGGGAGGTGGAGAGGAGAAGTGAGTTGGGGGAAATTGGAGGGGGAGAGGAACCATGAGAGACTGTGGACTCTGAGAGACAAACTGAGGGTTTTGGAGGGGAGAAGGTGGGGGTTGGGTGAGCCTGGCAGTGGGTATTAAGGAGGGCACGGATTGCATGGAGCACTAGGTCTGATGCATAAACAATGAATCTTGGAACACTGATAAAATAAAATTAAATTTTAAAAAAGACAAATAATTGTGTCTGAGGACAGAATGCGTTGCTTATGGGGAATTGATAAGCACTCCTTACCAAATACATCAAAGAACAGAAGGGCTTCATTCAGTGAATGTCAATAAACTTTAGGGGCCAAACTAATTAAGAAAGTTTATAAAATCTAAAGTAGGCTTCTATCAAGCCCATACAAGATAATCTTCTGATAGTAAGATTCTCCTTTCCTTATAGTTGCATGTAACATAATTATTTGTTGAAAATGATTAAACCCACTTTATAATTTTATCTGGAGATAGTCCTGAATCTTACATTATGTATAAAATTATATAATATATACAAGAGAGCCAGAAGGAGGAAAAAGAGAAGGGAGGAGAGAGTCAAGGGAGAAGGAGAGTCTGAGGAAGGAGGAAGAAGTGAGTCAGAGGGAAGAGGAAGGAGGGCAGGAAAGGAAAGTCAGAGGGACACAGGGAAGAACACAGTACAGGGACAGAGAGTCCCCAGTGCACTGTTCCAGTCCCGTTTCAGAGATTCCTGAACTCCACTCTGCGTTTGCATGTGTGTGCACACGTGTGTGTATTTCCGTGTGCGTGTGCATGTGTGCATGCACACACACAGACACTCGGGCTCAGCGAGAGAGCTTTGTAGTCTTACATTACGTTTTCTTTTTGGTCTAAACAAACTTGGTTTAGTGCGTGCTCATTTCAATCCAGAAGCAATACCGCACACCTTGAAGCATCTTCTTCACACTGCCCCCAAGTCGGCGTTCCCTCGCAGGAGAAACATCCAGCCCCAAACACGAGTATCTGATTTTGTTCCTTGCTGCCTTCCCCTCCGAGGCTGGGACTCTGGCTGTGCTGGCGGCTCCGAGCACGTTGCTCAGTCCTTTGAGCACCGAGGTCCTCCCTGGAGCTCCTCCTGTGAGTGCAGAGTGGAATGAGGCAGGTAAAGAGCCTGACCCACTGTCTGGAACACAGTAAGTATAAGATAATAATTATGATCATGATTATATTGTTATAACTTGTTATCATTGTCATCATTTCAAATATAGAGCCAGACAGAGACATACGGTAAGCATTCAATACATCGTGATTATTAATATTTGTATAAAAACATAAACATATCTTATTAACGTAAAAGTGAGCTTTGGTGTTGATTTGCTATCCAGCATCGCACACAACAATGAAACTAATAAAGACAGTTTTATTAAAGTCAGAAATAGGGCAAAGTACATAGCATAAATGTAATTATATTTCAGTCAAAATTCCAAATGGCTTTTATTTTGAAACTTGACAATATAATTACACATTTCTTCTGCAATAATAGGACATAATAATCAAGGAAATATAGAAGAAAGATAATGAAAGAGGAATTTCACAGCTAGATATTTCAGAAGCTATAATAAGTTTCAAAGAAGTATTAATTCAAGAACAGACATAGCAATGGAGAACAGAAGTCCTAAAAATAGACCCATTTAAAAGGTTATTTGATATATAATCAGTGAAATTTCCAATAATTTAGCAGTAAGCCTAGTTAATGAATAGCATTATGATAATTGGTTCATACATGGAAGAAACTCAACTGTATGACTTTTTCATACGATATATGAGCATAAACTATGTAGAAGGAGTAAATATTTAAATATAAAAAGAAACCATGAAATAATTATGAATTTAAATAGTAATATTTTTGAATAAAGGAGAAAAATGTTCACATACCCAAACCTTAAGAAAAAAGATAATATCGATACATTAAAAACATGTTTCTGCATATGAAAATCACATTAAGATATAAAGACATTTTTTAAAATAGAAAAAAGGTTTAGAGTTCAAAGCAGGTTTTTTTGGGTCCCTGTATACAAGGCCTTACAAAATGTAAATTAGCAACAAAACTATACCACAGCAACAAGAAAACTTTGGGAAGTGATGTGCAAATGATTTTTTAAATGACCATTTCTATAAACGAAAAGCAAATGTTTAGCCTTACCAGCTAATGCCTACTCCAACTCGTCCAAGGGAGAATTATCAAAACCCCCGGCTCTGTCTCATCTTGCATCACGCTTTGGAAGCTGTGTTTTTGCATGCGTACACAATTAAGAAAGTTGTGTCTACTCAATGAACTGACACTTTGCATAATTAAGACCTACTCTAGGTCACCCTGGCTAATTTTCTTGTTTTGCTACCTACTTGGTTTGAAATTAAGGCATCACGTCTAATTGTGGTTGGACTGTTTGATACTGTTCTGAAGTCTCAGATACTTGCTTGCTCCCTTTCTTTCTTTCTAGACCCCATGCATCATGTATATATGATTTAGAGCACTTCAGTTGGCTGGCCTCTGAGTTACTCACACACTGAGTTTCAGATCCAGCCCCCCATTAGGCTCCTCGCCTTCTGGCCTGGAGGACTTATGAGAGCCGTCTGCCTCGATGGAGGTGAATTCTGTTTATAGTGAGTGTATGTGTTAAAATTCCTCTTTTCTCTTTTATATTCAAAAACTATTAAAAATTCTGCTTCTAAATTTTCCCATTCAACACTTTAAAGATGTTGCTGTGTTATATTATCCTGAGAGATGTGAGCACAAATACATGTTCATTTAGTCCATACAACAGAGAAAATCAAACATAAATACAGACACAGGCCTATGTATGGGTTAGCACACGGACGTGGTTCCTAGCTCTGCCCGCTGAGAAGAAGGCGGGGGCTAGGATGCCGCGGGAGAATGAGCACACCCAGGGCCCATGTTTTCTGCCTTAGATCCTGTTTTTCGTTAAAGGAGCCAACACCACTTGGAGAAATCACTGATTCTAGGACCGGGGCCCATGTTGGGCTGGGCCTGGAGACCCCTGGAGGGGCTGGAAGTGAAGATGTGCTCAGACTACAGGGAGGTGCAGAGGGTCCCACAGGGCCACCTGCAGCCAACCTCAAAGCATTCCCACGGCCGGAGCCGCTGCAAGCCAACCCAGACAGTTTCGGACTAAATATCCTTCTGTGTATGTTGATCTAAATAAATCATCGGGTATATCAATAATAGATAAATGAGAGAAAGGGAGAAATCCTCTTTTCAGGAGAACTCCAGATGAAACAGTACATGAAGAGTCTGACTCCTCCGTCAGGTAGCTTAACTTCCTCTCCTTCCAAAAAAGAAAGTACTGAAGGAGAAAAAGCCTAACTTTACAGTGGAGAAATTCAGACACTACTTTAACCAAGTGATTAATGTTAAAACTACGGGGAGTAGTTCATATTGGTATTATGAACCCTGCTGGGTGGTGTACTAGTCAGACGTCTCCAGAGAAACAAAAGGGGGAGGAGATTATCTGCATCTGCATCTGTATTTGTATCCGTATCTGCATCTGTCATCAGTCATCTTTCTGTATTTCCTACATATGTGATGCGAGAGCCCCAACAAATCACTCTTCTTCTCTTTCGAGTCTATGGGCCAAAGCTGTATCCTTCAGAGGCAATGAAAATCAACCCCAAAATAAGCAGCTCCTTACAGTGTGATCAGTTAAGAATTTGGAAGCTTGGAACTCATCCCGTGCAGATTGTTAGAAGTCAGAATATCCCACTTAGGAGAACATCTGGTAAACCACATAGTTTACATACTTGGAAAGTCGGTGGGCTGGAAATCACAGTCCACACAAGCAGATTTGTGCTGAGGTTTGACAAGATCATAAAAGAAACAAGACTTATTTAGTCTAAGGTTTACCAACACAGAAATGCAATGCATTTTCTCAGAGACCCAGGATAACAAATTAAAACGGATTCAATTGCAATTACTCAGTTGTATCAGAAGAAAGAAGGGGGATATTGTGGCCAGCATTTCAAAAAATAACATCAAGCCTTCCAAACATTAGCATGCCGGTGTTGAATATGATATTTATACAGTGGGCATTGAAGAGAAGATTAAATTGCCTTTTTATGTAAGAAATTGGATAAAGAACAGGAATCAAGTAAATCCAAAGTGTGATTTTCTTATGAACATGAATTGATAGGACGTGCTCAGGTCAGAGATAATGTGTGTCATTATATAGCTGAGGCAGGAATCTGACATTTCTTTGGCCCCGGTATAAAATTTAAAGTGACATGCCTTTATTTTCCACTGGGACAGCTGTTAACAGTCCTCCCATGAGAGCCGGCCCCAGCTGGCAGGTTTTAAATGGAAATACATGGGGTAATAACCACAGACTCTGGAGCAGTGCTGGCTAGCCAGGAATCAAATTAGGGGTAAGTAAAAGCTTTGTTTGTATTTCTTTTGCTTTTAAACCTTTCCAGAGAGTTGATTATATATTATTAGCATGGATATTTATGGATTAGGGACCCCAGGAGCTCAAAGAGCACATTTAGCTTCAAGAGATTCCCTGGTTGTGTGTGTGTGTGTGTGTGTGTGCGCGCACGTGCAGCGTAAGTGCACCTGTGTGCACTCATATATCTTCCTTGGTGTGCAAAAATAAGAAGCATAAAATTTTCACCAATTTGTTCAAACCTTATCTAAGACCTAATGCAATGCACTTGAAATCTACTTTTGATCTACTTCTCTTCAGGAAGGAGTATAGTGTTTTCAGGAAGAGTCTGTTACCCAAATCCAAAGTTACAGACTGAGGACACTAGGGGCTCTTATCAACAATGGTGGGTCTGGAAATGGTTGATTTCTTTGAGGATAGCTAAGGCACACCCCTTATCCCATTGCATGCCCTGCCCCAGGAACTCCCTGGTGCCCCAGCTCCTGGTGGCCAGTCTTACCTCCCAGGAGAAGGGGAGGTCAGCACTGTCACAAACCAGGGGGATTGGTGGTGAAAGGGGCACTGGGGCAGGTGGCAAGTGAGACCCTTTCAGTCCATACTCACCATGTCCCTTAATTCCCATAGTGTACCAGTGACTTACTTCCATTTTACCAAGAAGGAAGCAGGTAGAGAGAGTTTAATTTGCCAGGGTCTCGCAGCAAGTCTGTCATTTGAATCCAGAACTGTCCAAGCCCAAAGAATATATTTCTATACCACAGTACTTTGGTTGTGTACAGTCTAATAAATGTAAATTTTTCAGTTTTTCTTGAGTATTAGAAGTGAATAGCACTTGAATATTTTAAGAAACGTTTTTATTGTTTTGCAACAAACATAATTTTCCAATTGACAGAAATAAGCAACACTTGGGATGTTTCGCCTGTGGGTAGGACACGCATCGGGGACTATGACGCTTGGTCGAGAAGCACATTCACAGCACAGTTATGCTGAATGCTGAGTCATCTGCCTTGTCAACAATGAGGAAGTGAAGCTCCCAGCACTGTGCCTTCCCTTGTCATCTGACAGATTGGAATGTCCCCATGTGGTCTGTTGAGCAAGAGACAGCTTTTGGGCATGCACTGCTGGGCAGCTCTATGGGAGAGCAAAAGTTCCCATCTATGCGCAAAACTGTCCCAACTTTGCTGACTTCGAATGAGAAGGCATTTTTGCAAATCGCGAATATGACTCTTGACTGCTCATAAACATCTCTAAAACATAAACTGCTCCTTTTGTCTTGGAAAATGTGGTGCAGAATACAGCCAATACCCAATGTTTCGAAGAGCTGTTTCTTAGGATCTCAACCTTGGTGGAAGAGTTAGAGGTCATTGAGTGCACTCAGGTCCCCAGGACAGAAGTGCCCAGGATGACACCCTCCTCCAGACTGCTGCTCATTTCCCGAAGTCTTTTCATTGTGAAGTTTTCCTTTCGTGGAGTTCTTATCTACACGTTCTCCTGAAGGTACCCACCTGTCCTTCATCTTCCATTTACAGCACATCAGGGAAGAGGCACCTTCTGAAAACCAGCTTCATTCTCATTCCCTACTTTACTGTCCTTCGGATTAAATATTATGAGTTTTGTCCATTTCCCTACATGGAATTTTGTCCCAGACTCTGACAATTCTGGTCTCTGCATCCATTTGCAAGTACCTTTCTTAATCCACAGCATCCACATTAAAACCGAAGAACACCAAGACTTCACCAGCCATGGCCCAGAAATAACCTTAATATGAGGATAAAACAGTGAGTGTAGCAATTTGAAAGAAAACTCTTTTTATCTGTCGCTTTTTCTGCCTACTTCACCATGGATTATGTTCATTTACAGACTTCCTGGTAGTTCGCATACAAATTTTTTAAGTCAAAAACAATTTTCTTACAAAAATTAAGCTTTGAAATTAACTGTAACAATTTTAAGTGCTTTATATTGAATTTCACCTTCAAAAAAAGGAATCATTGCCTCAACTAATAAAACTAACTTTAAAAATGAGCTTCCCTCCCCAGTATGTACCTTTTCCTATTTAGCTGGAAAAGAATGATGATGGACTTTGAGGGTAGGCAATCAGACATCCTTTTCGAAAGTTTTGGTTATTTTACTGTTAAAAAAATTCTATTTTTCTTGAGTGCTCAGCTAACTTTACATCCTCTAGATCTGTATCGCTGTGATATTAGGACATGCAACTTAAAAAATTAAGATATAGGTAGACATAGCAATTTCCCGATTGCACCCCAATGAAACTTTTAACATCACATACATTTCTAGCTTTGTTCCTATGTTTTTTTTTAATTTTTAAAAGGTTTTATTTATTTACTTGACAGAGAGAGAGAGAGAGATCACAAGTAGGCAGAGGCAGGCAGAGAGAGGGGGGAAGCAGGCTCCTCGCTGAGCAGAGAGCCCGGTGCAGAACTCAATCTCAGGACCCTGAGATCATGACCTTAGCTGAAGGCAGAAGCTTAGCCCCCTGAGCCATCCAGGTGCCCCTAGCTTTGTTGCTATTAATCTGGCTCCCACGCATCCCCCAGGCTCTGTGTGGGGTTTCCTCTGGGCAGGGGCTCTGCTTCTCTCTTAATATCCATGTACCTCCTTGGCTGTGGCTTCGGTTACAGGCGGTCTGCCCGGTCTGGAAGCAGGTCCTTCTGACCTATCCGCAGACGGCCAGTAGTAGCCAAATGCCAGCTCATAGCGCCACGTCACCCTCCTTACTTCAGCCAGTTATCTGGGCCTTGTGTCCGCTCCCATCATCACAAGGAGAAGCACAGTGAGTGCCGGACAAGAAGATATTTTGAGAGGGAGAGACAGAGAGAGACAACATTCACATCACTGTTACTTAGTTTATTGTTATCTTTGCTTTACTTTATGATTAGTTATTGTTACTTTTGTAGTGTATAAATTAAACTTTATCATAAGCATGCATGTATAGGAAACAGCATAGTATATAAAAGGTCCGGTATTATCTATGATTTTAGGCATCCACTGATGCTCTTGGTACATATTCTTTGTGGATAAGGGGTATTACAACTTAAAGTACCTTATTAATTCTTAAAAATAAGCCTGGTGTTGGGTATTCAGGAGGGCACATATTGCATGGAGCACTGGGTGTGGTGCATAAACAATAATTCCCGAACACTGAAAAGAAATAAAATAAAATGAAATGAAAAAAAAATAAGTAAATGAACAAAGAAAGTAAGTCACTCATTAATTATTGACAACAGAGTCATCCTCTCACCCTTAATAGCCATGTCCCTAGGCTAACACAAGTTTCATTTCTGCCCTGGAGTATGTCAGTGGTGATGAAATTAATTAAGAGATTTTCTCTGGGGTTTTAACTGCTTTGTCTGTTAGGGAGGGATGACGGTGGATGGGATCACCGAGAAAGCTGACCTCAGTAGGCTGTGGTGTGGTGCCTAAGACCAGAGAATCATTGTGGTCAGGGTTGTAGACAGAAATGTGGCTGGAGTTCATTTGTGTTTCCCCATTTCCCCACTCAAGACATTTCCTTCAGGCTCAAAAGATGATGTTAGTGTTTCAGAGAAATGTCCCCCCACACCTTGGGGCCCCTAAATGGGCCCTTCCCATCAATGAAATGTTCTCATCCAGTGACTGACCTCATTGCGGCCCACTCTCTGCAGAAAGGATGGTAAAATCCCACAGGCATCATATCCAATTTAGTGAGTGCATTCCACACTTTGATGAATTTCAGTCATTGAAGCTGAGTAAGGAGGAAAGTATTTTAGGCAGTGGGACTTTGAAAGTAGCATGTTTTAAAACTATTTTGACAGTTGTTAATTTTGGGGGGCATAGTCTTCCAAGTAACAGCTAATTTGAGCAAGGTGGAGTAATATGGAAAATGGAAACATTAAATTTGGTAAGACCTACTGTACAAACCGTAAGTGGAGCCTATTACCAGTCTTAGCACTTCTGGATTGGGAAACACAGGAGAGAAAGAGGTCAGGCCATACGGCTTGATATTCAGCTGGAACTGTTGTGCCCCAGCAGAGAAAAGAATGGATATCCTTGGGACACACTGGTTTTGCCATCAATACTTCTTTTGTATTTGGGGAAACAAACACTGATTTAGGGAAACTATAGAGTAAGCAATATTGCATAACTCATACTTAAAATATTAAAATAAACACGTAGCTCCAAATACACCCATGGTGATTGTTCCATTATCTCACCATCTAAGTGCAGTGCATTGAAATATGTTCACCCAAAAGGTGTGTTTGGGCCCTGACCCACAGCAACTGGGAATACGGACTTATTTGGAAATGGCATCTTTGTAGATGTAACCAGGTGACCACAAGGTCATACTGGTATAGGGAGGCCGTAATCCAATGTAACTGGTGAATAAGCTGAGCTCTGGACACAGGCCCAGATGGACACAAAGAGACAGAGACTATAGCAATGTGGCTTCAAGCAGACGAATGCCAAGGATTGCCAGCACCACTAGGAACAGGAAAGAGGCTGGAACGATTCCCTTCTCAGAGCCTCCAGAAGGAATCAACACTGCCAAAACCTTGATCTCAGATTGCTAGACTCCAGAACTGAGAGATAACAATTTTTCTCTTGTTTTAGGCCACCCTGTCTTCGGTAATTTGTTATGGAAGAAACTAATCACGTGGTAGCCTTTGACTTACTGATATGAAGACCGGGCTCTTCCCATAGGGCTCAGGGTTCGGAGGTCCTTTGGTTACAATCACACCACACCTACATCATAATTCTGTGCAAGGCAGACATCTTTCCACACAAAATGGAAATAAAAATATACAAGTACATTACAATATGTGTTAAATTTAACCATCTAAAGTTAAAGCCATTTTATAAATCAAATGGAGCTGACAGGTCCCGACTCCTACTGTAAGTTACACACTGTGCTCCCACAGTCCACCATGGGGAAACTAAATATCACTGAATATTGTATAAATGTTGGTCCTAGTCCAGTACATCACTTCCCATATCCCTAGTACCATTCTTGTTGGTAAGGTGAAATGAAGTCATTCACTATATTGGAACTAATTTTGGGGGTGGTGGTCTCATTTTCCCCAATATTAACAAAAACGAAGTTTCTCTTACACTATCCACATCCCTTTTTCCACCCCTTCCTTGGCCATCCCAACACCAGAGTGTTGGGGTAAGAGGGACCTGTGTGTTGCTTGGATGCCCAGGAGTGAGGAATTGGAATGTATGGAGGCTGAGGGAATGGGGGTCATGGAGACTGAAGGAAAAAGAGGTCAGTTGTGCAAGTGGGACATTGGACATTGAGAAAACAATGAATAGACTGGACTAATGAGGAAATGTATTAAGGATAATAGGTACCATTGTTTTCAAGGTCAGAGAAGGGAATTACAACCAGGAAAAGAGAAAAGGCTAAAAAGTCTTGAAGTGTTGGGCTGGAATTGCAGATACAGGTATGAATTCTTTTCCTTTTTTTAAAGATTTGTTCATTTATTTGACAGAGAGAAAGAGAGAGACTGGAGGATGGGGCAGCAGGACCGGGAGAGAGTCTCAAGCAGACTCCTGCTGAGTGTGCAGCCCAGTGCAGGGCTCTGTATCACGACCCTGAGCTCGCCACCTGAGCTGAAACCAAGAGTCAGATGCTCACCTGACTGAGTCATCCAGCCGTCCCTGAATTCATTTTTTTAATTGCATAACACGAGTAGAAAAAGCATAGCTACAGATGTACTGGGGTGTACCTCCGTGGGTGTACAGGTACATGCCCCCTGCTTCCACTGCCGTAGCTGTAAACACACCTGGCACCCAGATGTCAGCCTCTGCTAGCCGTCTTCCACCGAGGGGGGCCGGGGCTCCTTGGATAAGAGGCAGATTCCAGGGCTGAGGGAGGGAAGGTGCAAGATGGATTTAGGATAACTTACGCCAGGAAGAATGGCTTCAAAGGATGGGAAGGATACAAGAGCCAACTTGAAGGGGCTTAGCATGGTTAAATTCAGGACAATTTAAGCATCAAAAATCTATGATAATGCATTTCAATTCACTGAAGAAAACAGAAACACATGAGCGAACAAACAAATGAAGAAGTAAATAGATAATACATGAGGAAGGAAAACTTCTCCTTATGATAAAAATCCCAATTGATGAATGCAGAAGGAAGGAGGGACATAGGAAATGACCATTTGGCCACCAGCACCATGGTTGTGGATACCAGCAGGAGATGTCAACGGATGCTAGAGCCATGGAGTGGGGTTTCTATAAGAAACAAGACATTAGCTCACAAGTCTCCTCAGGTAATGTACATTAATTTCAAAGAGAAAGTGGTGACTTTATGCTTAAGAGGCACAGCAGGCAAGGTGACCCAAGCTAACATGTCCACTGGTGGAAGGAGGTAACATAATGTGCCTCTTCACGGGCACACTGAGAAGGGCATTCAGACCCTCCTGCTACTGTGTGCCCCGAAGGGACACAGAAAAACTTCAGATGGCCCCTGACCATGGTCTCCTTAAAATTATCAAGGTTAAAACAGGGAAAATACAAAAAGCTCTTTGAGGTTGAAGGAGATTGAACCACAGGACCTTAATGCAGGGCGAGATTCTGGATCCTGAGCCTGGGAAAAGCAGAGGGGTGTTGCTGGGAATTGGGTGGAAGTGTGCTTGGGTGTGAAGCACTGCATCAGTGTTGGTTTCCTGATGCAGAGTCTTATCTGTGGATGGTATATGATTGTTTCCCTGTTAGTTTGTGAGATACAAAGTAGAATTTTGCGAAGCCTGCTACAACGAATCTTAAAAGGTAAATCCATAGTACACTTTCTGTATCTCATCTCTGCAGCCTGCTCACAGATGATTCTGGAAGAGACCTGACAATGGTGAGTGTGTGTGTATGTAGATAGAGATGAAGATAGGATATGGGGGCAGGGAGGTCTCAGAACAAACGTGGTAAAATGCTAACAGCTGAGGAATTGGGGAGAAGGAATCACAGGGATGTGGAGATCCTTGGTACTAATTTTAATTTTTTCTGTAAGTTAAAATTTGTTTCCAGAGAAAATATGGGTATGGAGAATATAATTAATTTCTTCAAAATGGAATGGCAAATCTGGTGAAATTCTAGACTGACCTAGCCAGTGTTAGAAATTTCCACTGATCCAGACTCATGTGCTTTCTTATAAGGCATAGTCAGGAAGGAGGAAGTAAAGCAACCAGAAGCAAGAGAAAAAAATAAAGCCATTAAATAAGCATCAGTTTTGTCACCTAGACCTCCTTATGAGTTGTGAACCCATTATGTTCAGTGTCGATTCCTATCTGTTAAAGGGACGCTACTCCTCAGTGAGCCAATATTGAAACTGAATTTCTGAGAACCAGGTTATTGTCGAGGCAAAATGAATGGATTTTTACAGAAAAGACTAACATCATACAGGGTAAAAGAAACATTGATGACTACGTTGCATCTTGAGGAAATTATATTCTAACATAAATGCAACAATTTCAAATTTTCAGGATGTCATTAAGAGAAGAAATGGGCGCTCTCTTCTTATTTGTTCAAGAACTCATTTGAATCACTCATATCCTGTGGAGAAGAGCAAACCTCAACCTTCAAATCCGTCGAACTGACGTACAACAAAATCACACTTGCAGCCAACACAGAGTCGCCTTTTCCCTTCCAGGCTCCATGTCACAACCACAGCTACTGCCCGACCCACACCTGCACACAAGCACGCTACAGGAAGGGACCTCAGGATGTGAGGCATGACATGGCGGTGAGTTCCTGGTGTGTTCTCCAGGTTTCCAGAGGCCAGAAGGAAGGGCCCCTGCGTCCTTTGGTTCCGAAGTTGTGACTGTGACATGTGAATTCTCTATCCCATGCAATACACTTCATGAATACGGAAGGGGGGGTGGGGTCAGACCTTCCAAAACTCAGAAACTGCCATCAAGAAACCTACCTGAAGGGAATGGTAGAGGAATTTCCCCATGGGGAAAGGAAATGAGAGACGAAAACACAGAACTTCGGAAAGGAAAAAAAAAAGTGTGGGATGGGTAAAAACAGCCAGAGAAATACAACAGAAATATAAGTAACCAAGTAATATAAGTAAATGCAATGAACTATCTTCTTCATGAGTTTCACGTGTCATTTTTGAGAGGTGGAAGCACAAATTATAACACTTGGTATTTGTGTATGTAGAGGAGAGACTCGGGACGCATATTTAAACCACAGGGAGATAAAAGGAGTCAGGTTTCCATACGTCTATCCAAGTGTAAAATGCCTATACCAGTAACCTTTGTTATAGTTCAATGAGGTCTTGAAACACCAAACACACTAAAAAAAATTATTCAAGGTAATATACTCAAAACACCATAAATTAATCAAAATGGGATCTAAATCTTTCATATTTCTGATCTCTTAAAGATTTTTCATTAAAATATGTAGTTGAGAAGAATGAGTATGTTTGATGCATAGCAAACTAGAAAAGCAGAGAAGCCTGGCAGGGAGGGAGTGGAGACGGGGAGGAGAAAGAGACAGAGACAGAGACGAGACAGTGACAGAGAGAGGGCAGACTTATTTTGTATTTTCAACATAGGGTTGAAAGAAAGAAGTAGGATCATGAAAACACCATCAGAAGCATCAAAGAGCTAATACAACTGTTTCCTGAAGCAGATAATGCATAGGTTACCGGGGCAAGTGTCAAAAATAAATCTATTTTAGAACTTTATCTTCCTTAAATCAAAATGTTTTTCTAACTCGGGGTCTTTCACTTGTCACCTCCTTTCTTCACACCCATTTATTTACCAAACCCTGTTACTTCTGCCTCCGTAAGATTTCTTGAGTGCATCCCTACCTCTCCCGAATTTTAGCTAAAGAAAGCAGAGACAAACCCCAGCTTGAAGACAGCTGGAATGTTGTCACTGGAAACAGGATTCCCCTCCCCTATGGTCTGGCCCTTTCCTCCCCCTACCCCCTCCAGCTGCCATAGTCCTCACGCTGGTTTTCTTCCCGGGCCGCATATTCCCCGAGGATTATAGCTGGATCATCAGTACTGTAATGTGGGTTTAAATTCAAAGGTCATTTCTCTCAGATACATTTGCATCAAGACACTTGTATTCTCTTATATACGCTTAGTTACCTGGGAAGATATAGGAGCGATACTTTGGGCTCAGAAGAGACCGAATTTTATTCACTAATGGTACACCACCTTGTGGAGGTCGACCCCCCCACCTCCCAGCTGCCTCTGGACAGGAGAGTAAGTCTTCAAGGGGGTGCGGGAGATGCAAGACCAGACACCACCGGACCCACAGAATGCCACTGACCTGCTCTTTCAGCCATCCTAGAAGTGGGGACAAAATGTCCTGTGAGTGCAGCGGACACCATCACACGTCTGCAGAGCAAAAGCTCCTCCACCGGCAGCGACACAAAGACACGGCTGGTCGAGAGCACAGGGGAGGAGGAAGGTTAGGAAAATGTCTGCCACTCCTATTGTGATGCTCTCCAGTTTCCCTGTGTAATGTGTAATTTGGTATATGGCGTTTCTGCAGAATAGATCTTGATTCCCTTTGGGAAAAGATAGGATAAACCACATGTTTCGTTTGATTGTATCTTCTTGAGGAAGAAACAACGTTATCACTGCATCCCAGGAGAAGATTGCAAAAGCCAACTGTGTGATCAGAAGCATGAACCCGGCTGTGCCCTGGTCTGCCTGTGTCCTGCCAGCCTCCCAGGGACAGTCTTAGCTTCCAGGCCTGGGGCCCAGTGTCCTCCTTAGCATGTTTGTGCTAATCAGACCATGGGGACCGTGTGAATTTTAAATTCGGAAAAACACTCAAGGCAAACCCATCACTTACATAGTTGAAAATGTCAAGAAAAAGTGTGCTGAATTTGGAAATACGGGGGAAGAAAGGCCATGTGGCCTCTCCATGTCACCCACGGCTGGAACACCATGCCTAAAAGCCTGCTGGCTTTCTTGAGCACAAAACTTCTCTCTAATTACTATTTATTGTTGGTTATTTATTGTTGGTTAAAGCCCTGACTAGATAAAGTCTTTTTTTTTTTTAAGTTATTTATTTATTTATTTGACAGAGATCACAACTAGGCAGAGAGGCAGGGAGAGAGAGGAGGAAGCAGGCTCCCCGCTGAGCAGAGAGCCCGATTCGGGGCTCAATCCCAGGGTCCTGGGGTCATGACCTGAGCCGAAAGCAGAGGCTTTAACCCACTGAGCCACCCAGGCGCCCCTAAAGTCTTTTTTATTAATTTTCAGAAAACTAAATTTATTTTTTTGGTAATAAGCAAATGATTTCCTTCTAGTAGAGAATACACTCCTGATGGCTTTGGCTTCACTGCCTTGCAGAATATGATCTGGTTTTCTAACTTAGCAGCTGTCCCTTTTGGTTATTTTGTGAGCTGACCATATGCGTACCGGCTTCCAGGTTACAAATACACTTCTGGAAGATAGACTCCTCAACTGCTCCTATCAGTGTAATGTAAATTATTTCTTGGGGCTTCGATGCACACCTAACTGACTTTGATACTTCTAATAGGCACTGAGTTTATATAGAACTCTATCCATTCTTTCTGGCAAGCACAAAGGGAGGAAGTTGTATGCAGGACCACCGGCATCTTGGACAGTGGGAAAACAGTTAACTTTCAGGACTGCCTGTGGCAAAGGATATTTTGCACCAATGACCAGTTCTTTCAGAAGGGCTGTCGGCCCCTCACGTCCTGGTATGGAGAACATTGCTCCATTGATGCACAGTACGTGTCAAATTCAGGAATGATGATGGCTCTGTCTTTGTTTCCTGCTTGGTGGGCACCTCCTTCCCCTGGATTCTGATCATCTACAGAAAAGAGGAGAGATGACCTTATAGTTGATCTCACCTCTACTGATTTCAATACTAAACACCAGAGCCCAGTGGTTCAATGAAACATCAATACAATCGAAAAAGAAGCATATTTTGAGTAAAAACATTGTGAAGTCTTATGCTAGGTGGAGTGAGGACTCCGCAGGGGGACACAGGGTGCAGGGCAAGTGGGTGTGGTACTGGGGGGGATGTGTCCCACACTTTGAGAAGAGAGGGAATGATTCTGTTTTCTTTTCATCACCAGCATTTGGTAACAGCAGCTCTAACACTTAAGTTGCATTTTCTTTGTGATTCATGATAAAAGAAAGACATGAAAGAAATGCTCAGAATCACCTTCCTTTCCTGTAACCCAACAATAAAAATAACATCTTTGCTGTGAAGCCACGGAAAAGGATGTCACATTAACCATATGAAATGCATTTACTTTCTTGTTGATCCAAGAAGCCATTCAAAGGAGTATTTGATGAGAAAATTGAATGAGCAAAAGGTTAAAAACAATTGAGATTTTTTTCAGAATTCAAAATTCCATTTTGTACACAACTATTGTTTCTGGATGTCTCTTCTTTACTTCTACAAACCTCCACAAGGAGCTCTTTTCAGATGCTGTTTGGTGACAGTATGTATACATATGTATGTGTGACACTCCCTTTAGACATCAAGATAATTTTTAAAGATAGAGTTTCATTTTCTGCTTATGTAGAACACTTTGGGTTACAATCCACTGTCAGTCCTTTGGTCCATGCACACTCAGGGGTCCTCCCTGCAACGTGGGCGATAGGCTGGTGTACGGTGGCATGAGCTAGTCCCAGCACAGCACACACACCTAGGAGTCTATGCCTGGGACCTGTACTCTGCCATCCTCCCTCTTCTTATACACTATTGAAATGATTAACTCTTTAGCTGATAGTGGAAACTGGTATCTCTTCTGCACTATCCAGTGCAGGTAGAAAATTATACTGAGCTACATGAAAAATAGAATCATGTTGCATGAGTTCAGATAAAAGAACATGTAAGATGGAAATCAGTGAGACTGCAGTTCCCCAATGTGATGCTCCATTCCTAGAGCTCCTTCTGGACACAGCATCCACTGTCTCATGTGTGTTGTTCCACCAAATCCTCAGAACTGTCCCACCAGACCCACACTACCCTTAGCCCCATTTTGTGGAGAAACAGAAGGAAAACTGAAGCTAAGTGAAGTACAGTAGCTTGTCCAAGGTCACACAGGGAGTAGTGACAACATCCCTTAATTTCAAGTGGATGTCAGAGATGGGAAGTTCTGTGATTTTCAGAGGGATAAGATAATGTGGTTAGAACTGAGAATATGTGGATAAGATGGGTTTGGGACTATGGGTAAGATTTTAATATCTAAACGAATATATGTAGTCATCAGAGAAAAGGAGTAAGTCTCACATGATATCAGTGTCTAGCAAGTATATTGCTAGATTCCTGTGTATTTTCATCTTTGACTTTTTTTACACACATCATATCATCATCCCAATTATACAGGTGGAAAAACTGAGACACGGACAATGAATTATTCACCTGACATTAAATATTTAGATGACTATTAGGCTGCAAGTCCAAGTTCCCATTGAAGTTCAAGGATTCACTCTTCATGCTACATCCCCATCAGGTTTGCTTTCTTGGGGGGCACAAGTGAGACTTTTCCATCTGTGACATTAGTTCATTAGTTCCCAAATATTCTTCTAAGAACATGTTCAGAGATTGAATATTGCTGTCATTCCTCTAAGCTCTCCATCATTTTTGGTTTTGTTTTTTCATCTACTTAAAACCAAAAATGTCCTAGAAGAGAAGAGAGAAATGCTGGAGAGCAAACAAGCACAGAGTCAAAAGAGGCAAAGACATTCCATTGCAGGCATCTGCAAACCCTGGGGCTTTCTCCTGCACCATTAGCCTTGGCCTTGAGGGGTGCATGAGAGAGCTGAATAGAAAGAAAATAGAGACAAGTCATCTACAAACATAACCAAACAAAACACATTTTTCTTGAACATTGTCAGTCGTTGGTATGTGTAATGTGAATTTGAAGACTGAAACGTTGACCAAATGTAGTGACAATCACACCGTGTCGCACACTTACGTGATTTACTCTGCACAACCCCCTACAGCACTGGTGTACGTACTATGTCTGTTCTAAAGATGTGACCCAGAGAAGGTGAGCGACTTGCCCAGGACCACACAGTTTGTAAGTCCCGGGCACACGCGGAGCTCTGTAGCATTCTCTCACTCACACACTAGGCTGCACCCTCACCACGGGTCAGTTCCACAGAACCAACAAGTGAAACCTTGCCACAAAACAATTTTGAATACATTTCTAGCCTTCACGTCCAATATCTATCTCTGACTCCCAACTGTTCCCTCCTGCCTTGGTTTAGCTCAGTCTGCCGAACACACGAAAACAGGTCAATGGTAATAGTTCCTCACAGAAACACCACAGCGGTAGAAGGGAGGGAGCAAGGGACAGGCGGGAGATGGATGGTGGGTCGAGGGAATGCAAGAGGCTGGCACCTCATCTTCGTAAGCAGGCATCAGCACAGACAGCGGTGTCGGACACAGCAGGCAGAGCGTCTTGGTGGCCGCGCTCCACACCTCCCCCTCAGGAAAAATGAAGACACAGCAACTGCTGGGCAAAACTCAAAACCCTGGAGAGGGAGGGAGCCCTTTTGAAATGGGAAGCCAACGGCCAGATGATCGTGAGGTATGAAAAGAAGAACCAGCCACAGGAGAAAAAAAAGACAACAAATCTTACACCTGAACCAGCATAGCTACACCTTTCATCAGAAATCACTCAGAATCACACAGGGTACTGAGACAAGGACAGTGTGTTTATTAAAATGTAATTTTCCTCAGCAGCAAAAAGTTGGAAAGAGAGGCAAACATGAGAGATTAGACATATCTCAATCACTACCTCCTCAAACATTGCTTTTCTTATTATAATTTATTACAGATCCTGTTTTAGATCTGTGTGTTTTTCCTAAGTGGATTTACATGCTTCATTGTACCATCTTGAACAAACAATAAAATACTCTCTAGTATCTACCAAAAGTGAATTTTTTCATTTTAGTTGGCAAACACTAACTCTTGCGAGAATCCCAGATTTTGAAAGAAAATGCAGCTGTCCTTGAATACTGTTCCTATCCATCTAACCAATACAAGGAGTGAGCTAATTATTGCATTTTTGGTGGTGAATGGAATCATACTATGTTTTTGTTCCCATGAGGCTTAGAGACTAGCAAGAAAGACATACTTTAAAAAGTAATTACAACCAACTGTGAAGAGTATCACAAAAGGGGCTCGTGTGGCACCATTAGAAGCAAAAAGAAAGGGTCCCATCAGAGTGTAGAAGTCAAGGAAGGAGTGCCATTCTGAGAAGAGGGTATCTGAGCTAAAGCTAGATTAATCAACCATTTGGAAGCAGAGTTTATGGCCAAGTTTGAGAACTAACTTTAGTTTGAGAACTAAGTGAAGTCTAACATCTGGATTCTTGAGTGAGGAAGACAGACAGCTGAGACAAGGCTTGGCAAGACATACAGATTTTATCCTAAGAGAGAGAAGTAGGAAATTAGTGTAGACATTTAAGCAGAAAGAACAGGATCAAATTTCTATAGGAAAGATGATTTGGACAATGATTCAGGGAATGTGTCATGGTAGTTCCTGGGGAAACAACAGGAAGGTTGTGAGATCCATTCAGATGAGGGCGAGATAGTAAATCAGAGGAGGATAGGGCAGTGAGGTTGAGAAGAAAAGGATATTTTCTAATGAGAATTTGATAAGATAATGGATAAACATATCTGCCCAGCAGTAATCCAATAAATGTTAACCCCTTGATGAATAGTATCTCATGCACATTATCAACAACTGCTAATGAATATTGAGCAAAGATTTTTGTGCCAAGTATTGTGCTAAAATGTTTGCATGCCTTCGCTTATTTTTGTAATTTTCTTCAGTTTAATTGGGATATCTCTGGGTTTGAATTTTGAATCTGTTAGAGATTAATCTACCTAGAATTCTACCTAGATTTCATTGAGCTTCTTGGATTTCTGCATGAATATTTGTCATCAAATTTTTTTTCTGTTGTTTCATAATTCTCTCCTCCTTCTGGGACCCCACTCATGCATCGAGGAGGTCTGCTTGATGGAGTCCTGCAGGCTTCAGAATCTCCGTGCACTTTTGCTCCCTCTTTTTCATTTCAGCTCTCAACATTGGACTATCACTGTTCACTTGCCCTCCAGTCCTGCAAGCTCAAATGGGTCCTTGGGCCCCTCTAGTTAAATTTTCATTTTTGTTACTATATTTTTCAATTCCAGATTTTTTTTATTGAATTCTATTTATAATTTATATGTCTCTGTCGATATTCTCTATTTGGTGAGATATGTTTTATTATATTTTATTATAATTTGTTTGACATACTTCCCTTGACTTCTTTGAAGATATGTATAAAAGTTCATTAAGAGCTTTTTTCTACTGCATTTATCAGGTGCATATTTTGTTGGCGGCTTCTCCCCCCTGTGTATGTGGTGCATTTTCCTGTTCTTTGCACGTTTTATATATTTTTGTTGTTGAAACTTAACTGTTTTGATAATACATTGTAGCAACTCTGGTTTCGGATCCTTCCCCCAGGGTCTTTTTATTTTTGGCAGGCATCCTTGTGTGGTTTTGTTTTCCTTCTGGGTTAATTCTGTAGTTTCTGTATTGCCCTCAGTTTGTTGCTGCTGAGTTTACTGCTGGATTTTTTTTTTAACTTGTTTGATTTTAAGTCTGGTTTATACTAACCCCGGGGTTAGTATAATTTAGGGGTCTGCCAATGACAGGTTGGAAGATTTGTTTCAAATGCTTTGCCTGTTTGTCTCCCACCCTTGGCCAAGCAGATCTATGTGGGAAGGCATATCTCCAAACTTGGGGAAAAAAAATCACAAAACAGGCTTAGTTCTCTCTTTTGCTTGGACAGGGCTTCAGGGTTAGTTAGATAAGCAGTGGGAGCCTCCTCCTGCCCCCTGTCTTCCCGGGGCATAGACACGGACTCCCCCATGCACACAGACTTCTGGATGTCTGACAATATGTCAAAGCTTTTCAAAACTCCCTGTGGTCATCTAATTCTCCAGAAATTCTTTTAAATTCCCAGCCAGGCTTCTGTTGCCCCAACAGAGATCATAGCCATGGGCAGCTGCAAAGGGAGCAGATTGCTATTGTTTTGGTAAAACCCTCATACAGGGCTCTTTGTATGCAGTGGACTTAGCTCTGAATTCAGTAAGATAACAAAAATGTACTAATAGATCCAAATCACAGCTAATTATGGATATGAAAAAAATGCAAATATAAAATAAATGGCATACATCTTTTACTATAGTTCTTATATATTATGAGACTAATTCACATTATCATAATTTTGGTTGTCCCCTGTTCACTATGGTTTTATGGACTCTATATGTTTCCCATATGTTTCATTGTTTTTTACCCTTGTTGCACACAATAGAAGATAATGGAGGCTTTAAAAAAAGAACAGTGTGCAATTAATTCAAGAATATCTACTGATCACACAAAACAAAATGGGAAAGAGTTGGAGCTGAATTAAAATGATCAAGTATTACTCATTATTTAGACTGCTATATGTACACAGAGAGTTAAGGCTTCCATTTATTCTTGCATTTTTATTCATAGACAATATTTTCATTTTATTGAAATATGCATTGTTCTAGGGATTCATAATGTCTAACAAATTTCCTAATTTATGTAACTCTGACAAGTTGCAAAGTAATAGATTATAAACAATCTTCTGATTCATGAATTTGAGGCTACCGGTGGAAAAAGAAAATATTTGAAAACTTTTCTTCAGCATTGGTTACCTCTAAATGTCACTTGTTTCTAATTGAGTCCTTACTTGAAGGTACAGCAAAAAATACAGAGAGATACATATTTTTTAAATTGTTGGAATTTCAAAGCCAGGCATAGTAGATCACGGTCTACAGTTAGATCAGGGTTTACAAATCCAAAATCGTTCTAAGTAGGTAACCCCAAATAGTGATGCTTTAGCGGTGATTTACTTAACAGGAATTATCATTTCAAAACCTGAAACTGGTAACAGTGATTCCTCTCATTGAGTATTCAAGCCTGGTAATCCAGAAAAATCCGGTGAATCTACAAATGGTGCAAATCTCAAGGTGGTGCATGAACTTATTCTCAAGGAGACGAGTCATCAGATGAAGCAGGAGACCAGCTGTCCAATTCCAGCCGGATCAGTGACCTGCTACGGTGCTTCATGCGAACTCACGGACATGAGCTTTGCCTCTTACAGCTGTCTCTCTGTGCCCTCCAGTCTGGCTCATTTTTCTGCTTCTCAAAACTTTCCTAATACTTTAAAACACAGGCTGGTGTATTTTAAGGGTGTCATCACTTATGTAATTCCTGCTTACAGAACTTACAGACAAGAAACTTACAGACAAGAGCACCTTTTACCTTGGCAACACTGTTAAAATGCATGTCGTCACCAGAAACTTACAGACAAGAGCACCTTTTACCCTGCCGGCGACGGCGCGCCACTCTGCTCTCGCGTCCTTCACAAGCTGTGACGGTTGCTGAACTGAAGGGGACGTGAGTTCCCACCGCCCCGGGGCTGAGCGGTTCCGACGGCTCAAGTGGTACCGCCCCAAGGCGGCCTGCGCGGAGCTGTCTGGAGATGGAAGCTCCCAACAATTAAGGGAGAAAGAACACCCTTCAGAGTCCTTTGTTCTGTTGTTCCCATTCTAATTCAAACCATACACATGGCACTCTAATGAGCGCCCTGATTCTAAAATTGCCCTCATTAATTTTCCATCTCTCCGTGCCTCTGCGAATGACTCACTGCGCCGCGGGAAGACGCGCTCAGGCTGCCTCTGCGCCGCGCCCCAGCCCGCGCCCCAGCCCGAGCCGCCCCCGCCAGGTGAGCCTGTTACCTGCGCACACACAGGGACCTTCCGGACTCCACCAGACCTGCCGTCTTCTCAGCGGATCCTCGTCACTCCGAGTCCACTTCCCGGACTGTGCTTTCCACTGCCTTGGAAAAGACCCCTGTTAATGTGCCAAAGAAAGAAGGTTTGCATGCGAGGAAGAATATTTCTCTGAAGGTCAAACCAAGCCTCACCTGGGCAGAGCCTGGCATGTTCACCCTTGCGCGTCTTCTTCCTCACCTTCGTGCTGCAGAAACCGTCTACTTGACCCCCTTCACAGGCCGTTCACTCTAATCCCTAGTTTGGAGTCCTCAACCCCCCAAAGAGTGAAGCAATCCTAAATCAAGCAATCCCACTCGGGGGATTTAACCCTCGGGTCGCTGGTTTTAACCCACTCATGTGACTGAAGATGGAATTAAGTATTTTTTTCTTTCTGAATAATATTATGACATCCTATAGTTTTCTTAGAGAAACTTTTGATCTTAGAATGTTTTTTCATTTACAGGAATATTGTGAAGATGTTTTATAAGGGCCTATGACCCACCCCTGGTATCCTCTGTTACTACTGTCTCAGTAGATTCATAGGGTGTCTTTGTCACATTAATGAGCCGGTATTGATACATGGTCATTAACTAAAGTCCATATATTATTCATATTTCTTTGACTTCCACATGATGTCCCTTCTCTGCTCCAGAATCATGACATCTCCCAGGCTCTGATGGTTTCTCAGACTTTTCCTTGCTTGTGATGGCCTTGACAGCTTTAAGAAGTACTGGCCAAAATTTTGTAGAATGGACCAATTTCAGATTTCTCAGCTGTTTCTCTCATAAATACAGGGAGAGTATGTGTATTTTGGAGGGAGATCACTGAATTCTGTTCTCACCACACCTGGGAGGGACAGGCACTGGTAACAGGACATTTCTGTGGAAGCTGAGCTGGAACAGCCAGCTGAAGTGCTCCTGTGCCAGGTTCTTCCTCTGTGACGTTGTCCTTTGTACCATCTTTCAATACCTGCTCTGTGGAGAGTACGTGTGCGGAACGATGTCTTACCCCCACCACCTTGTTCAATAAATGTTAGCAATTTTTCTGCACAGGAGATGTGTCTCCTGTCCTCCAAGTCTGTAATCTTCTCTTCATATCACTGTGGACTCGTGGATATTTATGTTATATTTTGTGCAATAACCCAGTCCACACTACTGGATCTACCCTTTCAGACGGAGTGTCCCAGCTTTGGGCACTGAGAATACCTCAGTCGGCTCGCGCGTTCCTTTGGCAAAGCCCATCATCGACTCCGTGTGTGTGTTTAACACTTCCTTATTTTCTGGCTCTTTCAGGTGCTCCAGGATCATCGTGTGCATTTCCTGCCTTGGTCCCAGAAGCAGGCTCATCTCCAAGAAGCCACATTATTGGGGAATGGTGACACATCCAGATGTACCGTTGCTCCCATTGCTAGTGGGAGCCGCTCCTTCTAGATCTCTCAGCTGGCACAACGAGGAGATGTGTGTGCGTGGTGACCCGCGTGTCCGCACAGGGACATAAACGCTTCTGCACAGAACTCTCCGTCTCCATACTCAGCTACCCGGGAGTCATAGTGCTGTGTCCGGTTCTCATCCGCCACGGCAGGAGTCACCGCAGCTGCCTGCCCTGCTTTTCTTTGGCCTCCGGCACCTGGATGAGAACACGAGCTCCTGCCAGCCGCGTCTACCAACACTTACAGAGCTGTTCGAGCCCAGTCCGCACGGGTAGTGGGGTTGTTCGTCTGTACACGCGCGGGAAACAAGTTTAGCAGCTAGTGTACCACGCTGTACACAGATGGTTTGAATTTGGGCTTAGGTCCCACTCGTTTCCTAGTGACTCAGGTCAGTACGTGCCCCACCCCTGCAGTGGGATTGTGGCACATGACTGCGGTAGAGTGCGATTGTTTTGTGACGTTCTGCGTTCCTTTCTGGGGTTTCTTGATGTAGGTGTGGATATGCACACTAAATTTGCACACATTCAGGTCTGCTCTTCATGCCGTGAAGCTGTAAGGGTTTTGACAAGGGCACCGCAGCATCCCCCCACCCCTGCAGCACCCACTGGTAGCTCCACCCCTTGTTTTACCTGACCACCGTGGCCCCTCAAGCCCCTGGCAACCAGTGATCCCTTCCATCTCTCAGCCATGCCTCTCTTAGAACCTCCCATCAAAGGGCTTGTGTAGCACTCAGCCTTTCCAGCCCAGCATTTCCCGCTTAATCTCACTCCTAGCTCTGCACTGCCTGGTGCCTGATTCCGTTGATTTGCTGGGTAGTGTTTCTGCTCGTCCCATAGTTTGATTATCATCCTAGGGAAGGACATCTTCTTTGTTCCAATCTCTGGAATAATGAATAATGACACTGTAAGCATTTGTGCACAGGATTTTGCTGGAAACAAGTTTCCAAATCAGGTGGGGAATCCCCCAAGGACTTGCCTGACGTCCACAGGGTGCACCTAGGGTGTGACTAAGCTTTGTGAGGTCCCACCCACGCTCCCAAAGTACTGTCCTTCCTTCCCATGGTTTTGAGAATGGTCAGTTGATTGTTTCTGTCTTGGTTCTGCTTTTCACCATCCAAGTCCTTGTTTTTCGTAAGCATCACTCACGTGTTATCAACTGGTGGTGAGGCTCTACTCACCACACAGATACTTCCTTTCTCCTTCTGACGCCTTGTTTGTGTTTTCCCTTTTTCCCCTTCCTGCTGCTATTTTATATTCTCTAAAGGCAAGTATGTATGAGAATGGTGTCAGTGCTCTGATTTTTTATTTGTTTTTGTCTTATAAGTTCTGTGGTTTTGTTTCCTCCTCTTCCAGCAGGAGCGAGTAGAACTCTCTCTGCTCAGCTGTGTTCATCCCAGCCTGCCGTCCTTCCTACTCTGGCAGGTGCCTCCAGTCAGGCCAGGAGCTGAAGAAATGAATTCTCTCAGCAATTGATCGGACCCAGTTAGACTGTTGAGGTCAGTGTCAGCTATGAACGGAATGGACGGAATCGGTAAGCTGCAGGCCAGTCCACGTTGGGTGGAGAGGCATCTGAGATGAAACAGGTTGTGATTCTTTTAGCTGGTTAAATGCCCTGCATGAGCACCAGGAATGTATGTAGATTTTATCCTTCTCTTTCCAAAATACTGTCATTACATAGCTACAGAAGTCACACATGAGAGAGTCAGTGAAATGTTTTTATAGATGAGTACTGGATTAAAAGAACATGGTTCTGTACAGGAAGTATAGTGTTCAAATGAAAGTGTAATTCAGAAAAAATCTTCAGGAAGATGCCTATGACAGGGCTGTCATTCACCATGGAATAAGCTTAGGCAACGAGTGGAGGGAAATACAGGTGGGTGATAGGTGGGTAGACAGATGGAGGGATGCTAGGTAGATGGTAGGTGGGTGATAGATCGATTATGACAGATGATAGGTGGATGGTAAACAGAGGACAGAGATGTAGAAATAAACCCATATCAACATCCATTTTGCCAAACTCACTTCCATACAGCATGTTCAACTACATGATACCATTATTGCCCATTTTGCTGCTGATGAAACCAGGGGGTTAGCGAAGGTGAAGGGAGGGGCCCGTTTGAGGCCCTTCGCTAGTGAACAGAGAGCAGAATCATGTTTCAACGCAGGCTCAAGGCTCCGTAGCCCCCGCTACAGCCTTCCAGCTCTGAAACAAGCCCACGCATTTGCTCAGCAGCTGTGTAACCAACCTGAGGTCTGTCAGGAGTCCGCAAGGCGGGCGTCACCTCCACTGTCACTCCAACAGGATCGCTGATGGTCTGAGACACCACGTTACCTGTCACGGGGTTGGCCTCTGGCATGGGGGAGGGGGCACCTGCCCCACTGGTCCACCCTGTGCCCGCCCACCCAGACTCACCTCGGCCCCCTGGGTGGCCTGTGCTGGGTGACCCCGGCTGGCTTCCGAGCCATCTACAGAAGCTGTGGGTCTTACACGATGCACCCCAGTCCTTTCTCCCTCCAACGTGAGTGAATTTTGCCCATGATCTTCTCTGTTTCCCTTGGAACAGTTAAGGTCACGTGTGCTAAGTGGGTGTAGCACAAGGGTGGTGCTTCATATCGTCTCTCAGGACTCAGGTCTTTCTGGGAGTTGAGCGGAAAGGAAGCCGGGATAGCAAGGGACATCACTACCACAGAGGCAACGATCAGAGGGACTCTGAGGGAAGGGCGTGCCCCCCACCCTGGTCACAGTCACTTCGAAAGGATATTTTTCAGGTGTGGTTGACATGACCAGAGGCTGGCCTACAGACTCATCCTGTTAGAGGGAAGTGCCCTATGTCCCAGGTGCTGGGGAATGAAGGGTCTGTGGGATTTGTGAATGCTCGTCCTGGAGGGCTTTGGGAAGCAAGCTGGTGTCCATGGAGTCAAGTCCTACACACCATCAGGGTCACCTGGAGCTCTACCTTCTGTGATAAGATAAGCTGTTTTTCTCTTGTGTCTTTGTTGATCTTTCTCAGGAGTCAAGGGGCCTGTGTCCCTGCAGCCACTTGTCCCCAAGAGGCCCATGGCCGCAGTCCAGGGCCAGCAGTGGTGCAGAGAAGCTGCACCCCAACCCCATACAGGTTTGCAGTTGAACAACAGGTTCCAAAAAGCAGTTTCTTCACCCAATGTGGCCCGGACCCTTGCTCAACGCTGAGCCCCTCTGGGACGCATGGAGCTCCCCTACCAGTGGGAGCCCTAAGAACTGACTGAGGAGACAGTTTTGTAGCCACGGGGGGTCCTCCAGTCACCCTCGAAACTGTTTGCCCTTCATGCCCAGGTGGACCTGGTCGTAAGATTTATTTAAACACAGTTGTAACCACAGTCTCATAGTGCAGGAGCATGAAAATGGATGCATTTTTAAAAAATTCATTGTCATTCACAACAGAGTGCCTTCTGAGGACAGACACACCTGGGTGGTGGCTCTTTCTAATACTGAGCAGGCTCCATCCAGAGCCTCCCATAAAACGTCAGGATTAAAACATTCGTGCCACAGGAAAGCCTACCCTGAAATTACAACAGAATTGAATTCTGCTCAATAAAACCCTCTCTCCGATTCTACCCGCATTTCTGGAAAGGCAGATGATTGCTGTCTTATATCATTATGTTTCTCCCTCTCCTGCCAAGTCAAGTGATTAGAGGCAATTCTAAAACTTTCTGTCCTATTGTTCCAACAGGTCTGGGAACAAATTTAGAAATGCATCATCAGCATCGAATTTCACATTCTCAAAGCTCGCCTTTTAACCGAGGAAACAGAGCACGCCCTCCTTCCTCCTGCTAGGAGAGTTTGGGGTTTGGACAGGGAAGAACTCCTTCCTGACTCTCTCTGAATAGCCAGGTCCTCTCTAGGAATGGTGCAGACAGAACGTGAGCCCTGCTTCGGGGTCTGTGAATGTGAGTAGCAGAGACGCAGTCAAGCGCACTTGACCCAGGATCCCGGCAGCTCTGGGCCACAGGGCCCATGCTGTGGGGTCGGGCAAGGAGCAGGAAGATCAAGGGACAGACCTCTGCAGACACTGGGCCAGACTCTTCTGCAGCAAGAGGTCCATCGGACAAGAAAGAGCATCAGGGAAGATGGGGTGGGCCTCACGGGGGCGGTTGTCTATGACACTTGATTACCTTGATCACCTGAGTTTCTGGACCGCTGTGCGCTTTCAAGGTAAATAAGGTTCCTGGACTCACAGACCTACTGCTTATGCCCTTGGAGGCTCCTCCATTCATGGGGGCCTCAGACCTCACTCGTTCCTGTCTCCCTCCCCTCCACCTGTCCTGCTTCCTTTCCTTGTACCTTCAGTGTCTGCTGTCTTGTCTCGTCCTCTTTGTCTCTTTCTCTCCGTCTCTATCTCTCAGTCTCTTCTGTCTCTCTCTCTCTTTCTCTCTCTCTGTCTCTCCCTGTCTCTCTGTCCCTATCTCTCTATCTCTATCTCTTTCCAACTATCTCTCTCTGTCTCTGTCTCTCTCACTCTAGGCTTTTCTGTTGTCAATTCTCTCTCTGTTCATGAGGCCCTCTCTTTCACTGACCATCAATCACCATAGGAATATGGCTTCTATTTATCAAACCCAAAGCAATTTTTGCATTGTTATTTTTAATATAAAAGAAACAAAAAATCTTAAAGAAGGAAAGCGTATTGTAAGTCAAGAAATCGGCCCGGCGATTCTCAGGGAAATGTCTCGTTTCAGTGCACATTGGCTGTCTGAAAATCAGCCTTATTGATGGTTTGTGATAGTTCCATCTTCAGACAAAGAGACTGCTGTCCTTGGGACCGTCAGCTAGGCAGAGCCACGCACATGGGCAGAGGCCTGCGTGTTGGGACTGCCCATCCCTCCCCCGTGGGCCTCAGACACGGGAGATGCACAGAGGGGACCCTGGGTTGTCCTCCCATCCCAGAGTAGTGTCCTCTGGGATGGGAGGTCAGGAAACAGAGAATAATGGGGACACACATGGGAATGTGGGACTCACCACGAGGGCATGACCAAAGTTCGGGGCTGGGGAATTAGGGAGTTTGGCCAAGGGGAACAGATTGCATCTGATCTCACTCATTATTCCTCCGGGGCTGAGCTGGATAAGAAAATAGGCCCGTCATTTCTGCAGCACAGACCACTATCAATTGTGAAATGGTGACAGAGCTTAATTATAGAGCCAGTTTCCATGCATTTTACCTGCCTATTCATTCTGATGCTCATTTAAACCCACTGTTTCCTTAGCAACCTCTCTTTTCTCTTCCCCTCCATTGTGCCTTATCGGTTAACGTGCTGTTAAAAATGTTTTAAGAGAAAATTATAATTTATAACAATTTATCTTGTTTAACAATAACCTGACCATTATTGTCATTCTTTTCACGGTTAAAAGGGAGCCATGTCGCCAAGACTAATGGCAAAGCATGTTGATGATGCCTGTGGGAGGTCAGCCGTGGACAGAGTGCAGATCGGCCCACTGCGAGGCTTGCAAGCTTGTGGGGGACGCTCGGCAGGGGCCAAGCTGGCCGCTGCGAGTGTGGACAGCTCCTGGACAGTGAGCTGATGCCCAGAGCTGGACTGGCCCTGGTCGAGAGACAGGGAGGAGTAACCAGAAGCACAGACAGCCCCTTGGAAACCTGAGTCTGACCTGGAAGTACATGGCTGCCACAAAATTTGTGAACCAGGGTCAGTCACTCCTTGGATGGGTGCCCCCTCACGGGCTTGTCCATGTGGCTCCAGGGGACGGAGGGGGCACCAGGGCAGCCCCAATCGATGGGAATGCTCTCTCTCTAGGAAACAAACGCAGGACCTTCGGGGAGGCTGACCATGAGCAGTGTTTGCATTGGAAGGGCCTGAGTCTGAGGATGTGCGCCCACTTTTGAAGCATTGGTTTCCAGCACCTGCTCTTCCTGATGGCCTGGCTCCCTTCTGCCTGGGAATGCCGCACTGCACGCGTGTGACTGTGGTCAGGACAGCTTCGTCCCTCAACATTGAGAAGCCAGTCGGTTTCACGTGGCATTTTCCCCGATTCCCTGGTAGGGGGGCAGGGGGCAGAGAAGGCATGAAGCTGATTACATACAAGTTAATCACCGGGATGGACACTTGACGGAGCTGAGATGCACAGAGAATTGTAACGACCAAAGGAATATTCACGTGAGGAAGGAGGCTTCCTGGGGCTTCCTGGGGCTGACGGATGAATTTGTAGGATCTCAAATCAAATGAGTGTTATGCTTTAGATGCTTTAGCATCTGGGCTATTTGGAACAGGACTTTGGTCAAGCGCTTCACCATGGCTCACGTTCTGTGACAGGCAACTCTTCTCGTCTTTTTTGAGAAGGGACATCTGGGCTGATTATTCTGGTCGATGAAATTATAATTGTTCAGTGCAAATAGGACCAGGGTAAAGGAAAGGACTTCTGTGAAAGCCCTTGGGGTTGTTCCACTGATTCTTACGTGTGTAGAAAACCAGATGAGGTCAGACTGGTGTGGACACACATGTGGAGACACAGGAGACAGGATGGTGGTCCCACATGCGCAGAACTGCATGGAGTTTCCAATGACTCCAAAGTGCCAGGTCATCCTTCTAAGAAGCCCTGGTGTATGCTGGGAGCCTCCTCAGTTGGTATCGCCGGGACCCCTTGCATGCTGGCACCCGTGGGCTGCCTCTCCTTTGTTGTCCTACAAATCTAGAAAGTGGTTGTGCCAGCCCCTTTTCCAGAGGGAACTTGAGAGTGTCCTTAGTTTCTGATGATGTTCCTGAAGATCTCATGACTCATCAACCCTTCCTTGCTTTCAGCCAGTACTTTTCCATTTGCTTGGCCTCAGCTGCTGCTGCTGATGATGAAGGAAACAGGACACTCAGTATCTGAGTTTATCATGTGCATAAACCGGGGAAAACCAGGCTGAGAAGCCCCATCTCCCAGGGCACAGCAGGGAGCTGATCTGACGTGGGGCTTTGGGCCGTGTAGTTTCAGGGATTGGTGGAGGTTAAGGAGTCTTTGGGAACTGGGGACCTTTTAGCAACGAATGCATATTCTTTGCATTTGCTAATTGACCAGTTTTAAGGAGAAAGGGGGAATCTCTGATCAACTGGCTTCAGGAATGGTTATTGGAGAGAGTCTTATAAAATAAGAGTTGTTCTGGGGCACCTGGGTGGCTCAGTGGGTTAAAACCTCTGCCTTCGGCTCAGGTCATGATCCCAGGTCCTGGGATCGAGTCCCGAATCGGGCTCCCTGCTCAGCGGGGAGCCTGCTTCCCTCTCTCTCTCTCTGCCTCTGTGCCTACTTGTGATCTCTGTCAAATAAATAAATTAAAAAAAAATAAGAGTTGTTCTATGTATGTTTTTACAATACAACATCATATTATTACATGTCATAGTATGACTTCCCTTTGTATTAAAAGTTATTTGCAACTTCCACAATGTATTGGGACTTCCTTTCTTGATAGGAGTACATATTTTTCTCCAAAGTTTTGCTGTTGTTTACTCTGCTCTAATAAACCCCACTGGGCAGCTATATAATGATTTCCTTAAGCTATAGTCTTAAAATTGGAAATACTAGGCCAAGTAAAATGAACAGTGTGATGGTAATCACACACATCTGTATCTGCACATGTAGGTTCCATGTATTGTCAATTTAGCTTTTTATCGGACTCACAGGAAGGTGCACAGATGTACAAGGAAGACCCATGTGTCTTTCCTGCAGTCCCTGCAGAGGCCATGCGTAGCATCTTGGATAATCAGACCACTGCAGCGAAACCAGGAACTGAAGCTGGTGGAGCCCACACTGCTTATCGGTACTTATCACCTTTGTAAATACTCATTTCTTGCCCGTGCTTAGTTTTGTGCAGTTTGATCACATGCATAAACTTGTGTTGTCGTGCCCACAATTACGATGCCCCTGCAAGGCTCGCTTGGCCACCCCCTCCCCCTCCCCATAACTAAGCCTTAGAAATCATGAGCATGCTCTCCACCTCCACAGTTCGGTTATTTGAAGAATATTCTATAAACGGACTCCTGCACAGTGCGGCGTTTAGGGATCCGCTCTCTTTGCTCAACATCTTTCCTTTGGAATACAACCAAGGTGTTTGGACCACAACTGGTTTAGCCCTTCATCACTGAGGGAAATTTGTGCTTTTCTTTTTCCTAATATGGATAAAGCTTCTATGGACACCCACGTACAGGCTTTTGCATGAACCTAAGATTTCATTTCTTTGGAATTCGTGTACGAGAGAACAACAGCTAGGTGTTCTGGTGAGGGCATGTTTCATTTTGTAGGGAACAGACAAATATTTTTCATGTGGCTTCACCGCTTGCCTTGCCACTAGCCACACGTATGTGAGGCAGCTTATTGGCATCTCTTCCTGCACTTGTTGTCATCATTTTTAAAATTTTAGCTATTATAATAGGTGTGTAGCAATAACTCATTTTGGTTTTAATTTTCCTCCCTTAAGGTTAACAAGGCTTAACATACTTCCGTTCGTGGTTGTTCACCTGTGTGCTCAGTTTAAGGAAACGTCTGCCCACATCTTGTGCCGATTTTCCAAATATCCCTTTTTAACTGTTTTAATTTTGAGTTCGGAGAGTTCTTCATTAATTCTAGGTGGAAAGTCTGGGTGTTTTACAAATATTTTCTCCCAGTCCATAGCTTGGCTTTTTATTCCAGGAAACACAGGATCTCTCTCAGAGCAAAAGTTTTTAACTTTGATGTGGTCCAGTATATCAGTTTTCTCTCCTAGGGATCATGCTTTGGTGTCAAGTCTAAAAGCTTCACTCAGCCTTGGGCTATGAGCATTTCCTCCTATGTTGTGTCTTTTCTTGCCGCTGCTACAGTTGTAAGTGTTATGGGTAAGTCCATGATCTGTTCTGAGTATATTTTTATGCAAAGAATGAAACATATGCCCAACTGCTCCATCACCATTTGTCAAAAAAAGTTATCTTTCCTCCATTCACTTTCTTTGGCACCTCTGTCAAAAATCAATTGGGTATATTTGCTTCAATCAGTTCGTGGATTTTAACCCACATTTATGAATTTCTTCTAGAGTTATTCTCCTGTTCGAGCCTATCATACCTTAAGTCAATCTTAATAAATAACATTTCCCTAGGAAATTGTCCATTTTATTTAAAACTTTTAAATATGCTGCATAAATTTAAAATATAAGAAAAGTCAATCTTTGTAGCATACATTTATAAGGGTCTAAACAATGTGGGAAACTTGTGAAACCACCACCACAGTCAATCAATAAAGTTCCATCATCCCCAAAATTTCTTTGATGCTGTTCCTTTGTCGTTGGACCTCTCCTGAAGACTTAACCTCTGGAACCCCCAGTGTGGCTGTATTTCTGCTTTTCCAGAGGCCATAAGAGTGGAAACATATATTACTCAGCCTTCTGGGCCCGGCTTCTTTCACTTCGCTCAGCCACAAGTGGTGGCCCAAAGGTGTTTGGGGGATCATCTGTGCTGTATCAATAGCTCATTCTGTTTTCTCCAAATCAAATCCCACTGTGTACAGGTAGTGGACATTTTGTATCCATTCACCAGTTGAAGAACATTTGCATCATTTCCAGTTTTTGGTAATTATGAATAAAGCCACTAATTTTTTTGGTATATAGTTTTTTATGTGAACGTATTTCATTTGTCTTCAGTAAGTACTTAGGAATGGGATTGCCAAGTCATACAGTAGAGATGTTTCAGTTCACAGTGCACTTCCCAAGGGTTTTCCACAGGTGCTTTGCAAGCTTGCATCCCACCAGCACGGATGAGAGTTCCAACGGATGCTGCGTTCTCATTAGCATTTTGTCTGTGCTCCAGTGTCTGAACACTGTCATTCCATGTATTTTGTCTAGTGTGTTTATAGTAGAAGGTAGGTCTCCATCATGGGTAGAAGCAGAAATTTTGGCCCCCAGATTTTAATCTTCACACTCAGAAGTTGATCTCACTCGCTCTTTATAACTGTGAGAGACAATCCGAAGATAAACACCATAACCCCCCCATGCCCCTCCCCTCCACATATCTGCTTCAGTGCGGCTGCCTGCCTTCCCTCCTCTACTGTAAATGACTTGCCCATCTTTAGACAAGGCCATACCTCTAACTTGGACACTTGGATTCACCCACTTTTGTCTTCACACTCTTCTCTCCCATACCTTCAGACTTTTCCCTTCAGGTGGATCCTTGGATCAGCATGCAAAACATGTTATTTTTTTATTTCATCTTAACAAAACAAAGCCAGAAGCAAACAGAAAATCAACTCTGGCTCTAATATTTTATACCCATTATTTCCTATATTTCCTGCTCTTGCTTTAAGCATAACTCTTCCAAAGACAGCCCTACTCATTCTCCCTGACTTTGTCTGTTCTCCCTTGAACTGACACCAACCAGATCTTCATCCAAATGCTTCTGGGAGTTCCTGAGAAGCTGCACACTGGTCCAGGCAGTGCCACATCTGGTGGTTCCTTCTTGGTCATCATCTTACTTGGCCCAAGAGCAACATCTGACAATGTTGATCTCTTCCCTCCCATCTGGTGGTTCCCACACAACATGGACCCTCAGATTTCCTGCTAATGTAGGCACTTAGTTTCCACTGTATTTTAAAGACCACGTAGACTGTGATGACTCCCAAGTTTATATATCCAGGGGAGAACATACTCTGAGCAGCACATTGTATCATGCATTTGAAAGGCAAATAGGCATCCCGAACTTAATATTTCCAAAACTGAACTCCAGATTGCCCCATCTCTCCTTGCTTCTGTCACATCATTTCTCCTAGTCAAACCCTCTTCACGATGTTTAGGCTCAGAACTGTGGAATTTTTCCTGACTACTCTCTTTCCTTGCACCCCCCCAACAAACTCATCAGCTAATACCATTGACTTGGCCATCAAAATGTCCAGGGTTGGACTACTTTCCATTATTCCCATTGCCTCTGACCCCTACACACTCCATCCATCCTCCATTGGTACAACCAAATTGTCTGTCTCTTTACTTCCATGGTGTACCTCTTTAAATGATTCTCAACCCAGTGGTGGAAGAATTATTTCAAATGCCTCTTCAGACCTCCACAGGCTTCCCGTTGCACTCAGAATAAAAGAATAGACTCACCCATAGATTGACTCATAAGGCTCTTCTCCCCCAGTTCCAGGCTTCTTTCTGGAATAGCCAGTGGGTCTCCAATGACTGTCCTCATGCCTGCCTCCACTCTGGTCACACCTATCTATCCACCCACCAGAGCCTCCAGACATCAGCCACACTTCTCTCCCCAATGCCCTGAAGATTCCTTTCAAAAAACCCTCCCTCAGATGCCCCTCCTCCCTATTTTCTCCTATGTGATCAGATGTCACCTCCCCCATGAGGCCTTTCTTAACCAACATATTAAGAATTCCAGCTCAACCCTCTGCTTGTCCTGATCCCATTTCCCTTTTCTTTATTTTCCATGGCACCTGACACTCTCCAATACATTTACTTTGTTAATATATACCTATGCTATACTGTATAATACATTTACTTTGTTAATATGTACCTATGTTATACTATAATAAATTATATGTAACATTGTATTACATATCATATGGAGGACATATAAGTATATATTTATGTAACCTACTTATATAATATATGAAATAAATATACTTGCTATCCAATTCAATACAGTAGAATGTAATTCAGTGTGCATTATATACATATGTTATATGTATATAATATATAAGATACATATTTATTTGATTTATATGTAATTTGTTTACTGTCTCTCTCAGAAAGTCAGAGGATTTATTTTGGCTTTTTTCCTCCCATTACTGAGTATCCTCTGCCTAGAGCGGTAACAGGTAAATAGTAAAGGATCAATAAATAATTTCCAATAAATAGATGCATGAATGAGTACATTTGATTCATTTGCTTTATTTTTTTTTGAGATTTTATTTATTTACTTATTTGAGAGAGAGAGTGAGAGAGAGCACGAGAGGGGAGAAGGTCAGAGGGAGAAGCAGACTCCCCCCAGAGCAGGGAGCCCGATGCGGGACTTGATCCCAGGACTCCAGGATCATGATCTGAGCCGAAGGCAGTCGCTTAACCAACTGAGCCACCCAGTGGTGGCCCAAGCCAATATTTGCTTTAATCATGATGCGGTTCTTCCATGTTTTTCACCTGTCAGCTTATTATTTTTTATTTTGTCACCTTTTCTATGGATTCCTTATTATTTCTCTATTTCCTTTGACACACTCATGGGTACCAGGTGCTAATGAGCATTGGAAACACAATCGCTCTACAGCTCATCTTTCCCAGGAAGTCAGAGTGGGAACATGGCTACCTTATCGCACTTGTCAGAGATGGCCAAATTCCTCTTCAGGTATCATTTTAACCTCCTTCTCTATGACAGGGGCAGCAGGCTTGTTTTCTAGTCTCCTTACCCAAAATGGTTGGTGTCATTTGCCATCTTCTGCCATCCAAGGGGTGTTCATTTATAGGACTGGGTCCCCTCAACTCTCTATTTTGTCTACATATTACCAAACTGAGCACTGGAGTTGTTATATCCTTTATTCCAAGTTCAGTGTAATGGGGGTCCATTACTCAGTTAAATTATTTCTCTTAGTACTTGGCTCACCAAAAACTTTTATTTTTCAACTGTGAGATGAATCTTCAAGCAGATTGCTGCCTGATTCAATTTACTGGAGGAACCATAGAAAAATAACACATTATGTGGCCACGGTTTATGTCTTATTTCATAAACTGTTTTCATGTGTCATTGTAAAATACTGAACCTATTCCTCACATAAACTATGGAAGAGGAGGAGATATTAACTGACAAGCCTAAAAGGAAAACCTTATCTTTGATGTGCTAGCCTTAAGAAGAATAAAGGTATTTTAAAATGCTATTAAACACCACAGTTCACACTGAATATGCAGAGAAAACACGAATATAAAATTGCCAAGAATATTTGTATAAATTGAACTCATATGTGAATAACTCACACACATTCAAATATCAGACTGTTTAGAGTGAAAGGCTGAGAAGAAATCTGGGTATTACAATAAAACTGATTTTGTGACTGTATTGGATTGAACAGTGTCCCTCAAATAGTCACTCAGATTCTGTGAACATGACTTTCCTAGAAGTAAGGTCTTTGCAGTTGTAATCAATGTAAGATAAATTCATGCTGGATTTGAGTGCATTCTAATCCCACAACTAGTTTCGTTATGAGAAGATGGGATTCGGACAAGGACAGACCCACGGGGAGAAGGCCGTGTGAGGATGGCATAGACCCTGCCATGAGCATCTCTAAGCCAAAGAGCCCCAAGGATGGCGGGTGACCAACCAAAGCTGGGAGAGGCAGGGCAAGATTTTCCCTTTCCAGAGGGATGGGCCATGGCCCTGCGGACACCTTGAATGGGGACTTCTAGCTTCCAGAACTCTGGGAGAATACATATTCAAGGCATCCAGTTTGTGCAAATGTGTAACAGCCACCACAAAACATTCAGCCACTAACTGTGTTTCCAAGTTACTCTACCGTTCATTGAAACAATTCTAGATTGTAGATACAGAGGTACATAGTTCCTGAAGGGTTTCTGGGATGTGTTGGAGGAAAGTCTGTGAACATCTCTGATTCCAGAGCATGTTTCCAAGTCTTGAGTTCACCAGGTTGTGTGGAATTCATGCCAGTCTCTGACTTCAAGACGGCAGGGTCGGGGAGGGAGTGTCATCTCCAGAGAATGGTCCAGGAGCAAGTCAAGCAAACCAGGATGTGAGCCTTTGTCCCACAGCTGACTGCTTACCACCCATGTCACTCTCCACACTGCCCAAGGAGGATGGTCACAGACCTCTAGAATCTCAGAGCAAACACGCCGTGACGTCCAACCTCCCCGTTTTACTCAACAGGACTATTGTTCCTGCAATGTCCACATGCTTGTCCAGGAAGCACAGAGCCAGAGGCCAAAAAGGTAGGGCATTCACACATGGCTGTCTGCCCAGGCAAGTTCCCCAGGTTTTCAGAGTAAGTGAAAATGAGAAGCAAAAAAATTGCATGCAAAACATGGAACTTCCCAAGTGAGAACAAACACAAATTCTGGGATTTAGAATGGATTGTGGAGCTGACGTTTGAATCAATGACCATGCACAGAAGACGTACAAATGAAGAGGCTACAGCGGGGTGGGGGGGCAAACTGGACGATGAAGGGCCCAGGGCCTTGCAAAGGTGACAGGTCACTAGTGAAAGCCCAAGGATGGAGGGACACAATCCTAAACCCTATGAACAGCACTGCCATGGGAGACGGCTGCATTACATCGAAAGACTTGGAGTCCACCAGGAAGGATATGTGTCTCTCTTCCTGGCGTCCTTAACTTTTTGTTGGCATCTCCTGTTGGCTCAACCGCCGTGATTCCCTCTGTCCAGGGAGTCCAGACAGTGCAGTGTGCACAGTTCAGCCTCCCGCAGAAGGACGGAGGTGGACCCAAAATACCAGACGTGCCAACAACCTGCCGTGCGTGGGCTCATTGACTCCAAGTGCATTGAAATAAGACCCCACCAGTCCACATTTACCACTGACCGTCTCCAGGGCATGCGTGGAGCCTTGATTGTGTTTGCAGCCCAGTTCCCAACAAAGCTTTGGACAAAAATAACACAGACAATATTAATAGAATCCTTACAGACGTGCATGCAAAATGTGTTATTATGGCCCATTGTCTTCTTCGATTCTAATAAGACTCTACAAGTAGTTACTACGTTAATTTTTAGTGGATAAAAAAGTCAATGTATTGCTCATACAAAAGGTTGCTGTTTGTCAGATATCTCTCCTAGGTCACACTCCCCAATAGCCATAAGCCACACATGGTTATTGAGCCCTTAAACATGGCCAGATCCAAACTAAGATGTGCAGGAAGTGTGTGACACAGCCTGGGTTTCAAAAACTATGAAAAAAAATACAATGTTGGTGCTGTGAAGTGTGTAAACCTGGCGATTCACAGACATGTACCCTGGGGATAAAAATTTGTTTATAAAAAATAAAAATTAAAAAAAAATTTAAAAAAATACAATGTAAAATGTCTCATTACATTTTTCCATTGATTACATTTTGTACATATTGTGTAAAGTAAAATAAATTATTAAAATTCATTTGTTCATTTTTACCTTCTTAATGCAGCCACTAGAAACCTTAAAATTAAATGTGTAGTTTGCATTTGTGCTTTGCACTGTATTTCCACTGGAAAGAGCTGCTCTGAGTGCTTTGCATAGACATTAAGTGACAGAAACGGAGTTAGAACCTAGAGCTTTCACTCAAAAGTTCATGGTTTAACCACCATGCTATGAAAGGTCTAGATTCTTGATAAGTGAATGAATAAGAAAGAACTTACCACCTTGCAAGCCTCCTAGGTATGAGGCACAATGCTAGTTACTTTATGCATCGTTCTCCAAACAACCCTGTGTGGTAGGTATTATTATATCCATTTCTTAGATGAGAAAAAAATAGCTAATCTCCATGTAACATATTCTTAACTACAAAACCACTAAGCAGGTAACCAAAATGCAAATCTAAGACAGATTCTGAAGTCCTTGGCACCTATGCTCTTGAGCACTGTTATTTATAGGACCTTCTTGATAGGAATGTTTTTTAGAAAGAGCAAGCATGTTGGAATTTCAGAGATGAAAACAGATAGTGTTTCTATATATACTCAACATGCCAAATTGTAGAGACGCTTATTAACTACTCCATAATGGGGGTATGATTAGCACTATAGCGAACTTCTCATCCATGAACTGGTAGATTAAGAGATATTAATAAGGAAATCTACATGATGAATAGCGGGATGGAAGCACCTAGCTGGTCATCAATCACGAGGCATTGGCAACATATGAGACATATCCATCATGCAGCTGCCCGGAGCGTGCACACACCCGCTCACAAACACAGGCAACCTCGCATGGTGGGGGGCTCACTTCTCTACCACATGAGAGAATTCGGGCTAACCAGGAAAGAGGGAGCGGAGCACTCACTACACACTCGTCTCACGGATGATATACTGAAATCTGCAAAGGGCTCTGAGTTACGGAGGAAATATAACAGATAATGGAGTCCTTTCAACCATTCCTTTTACTAACCAGAATTAGAAACTATCCCCAGGCACGTAAGAGAATCCAACACTGGGAATAGCCTTCCCCATGATCCTGGATGCCAGAGGAGCAGAAGCTTGTTTTGAGGTACATTTCCCTTATCTTGTGGATGCTGTTGATGGTTTTTTTTTTTTTTTATGTGAACTCTGCCTGTTTCCCCACAATCTTTGCATAGGCAGAAGAGACATATTTTCCAAAATAGAAGTAATTTCCAGGGACGCCTGGGTGGCTCAGTTGGTTGACGGCTGCCTTCGGCTCGGGTCATGATCCCAGCGTTCTGGGATCGAGTCCCACATCGGGCTCCTTGCTTGGCTGGGAACCTGCTTCTCCCTCTGCCTCTGCCTGCCACTCTGTCTGCCTGTGCTCGCTCTCTCTCTGGCAAATAAATAAATAAATAAAATCTTTAAAAAAAAAAAAAAAGAAGTAATTTCCAGAAATACGGTTCTCTTTCAATGCACAAGGGATATTTCTGTTATTTTTTTGTTAAAACATGTGTGTTAATCATTAGCTTCAGAGCAAAGAAACCCACTGTGTATGGATGGATTTTAGCATCCGTAAGACCTCTCATGAGTGATCTCTTCTGCGTGTGTGAGAAACACATGCCATGCTATGACTGTGAATTTACTCTTAATGGTGTGGCGACGTCGAGAGATGCAAGCCGTGCCCTCCTTAATACCCACACCAGGCTCACCCATCTCCCCAACTCCCCTCCCTCCAAAACCCTCAGTTTGTTTCTCAGATTCCAGCCTCTCGTGGTTCCTCTCCCCCTCCGATTTCCCCCAATTCACTTTTCCTTTCCTTCCCCTAATGTCCTCCGTGTTATTCCTTATGCTCCACTCCTGGATTCTAAATGTGTACATTCCAGACCAGTTTGCTCAACTTGAACCATAAAAATGATGGCCATTCTATTTGTCCCCGGTTTTGCAACGTCAAGACTTCTTGTTAATTTACCTTCAATATTTCCCCAGCAGGAAACTCACTAACAGAAATCATTTCTGTTCTCCTCTTTCCTTCTGGAAAGCATATGGCCTAATCCATCCTGTGAAAACTCCAATTTATTTTAGCATTCATGAACCTTCATGACTAATATCCTGAGCCAAACTATAATTACTTTAATTCTACACTGCTGGAGAGAATTTGAAAACAGGACTTCCTTAGAAGAAAATTAACTTATATAATGAGTGAAGAGATAAATCATATTAGCTATAATTAAAGCATATTAACATTTTGGTTGCATATGAATAAAAATCAGACACAATGAAAGCAGGTTTCTCATAAAGAGTCAATTTATGGAGATTTATGAAGATTTTAGGAACTTGCAAAATTTCATTACTTAACATCTCTATTAAGATCTTTACAAGCATGAATAATGAGAAGCCTAATAAAAGATTTAATAAATGGACTTTTGCCTAAAGTTGCAATGATTCAGTACAAGCAAAGGTTTTAAACCCATAATGGAGATTAGACTGATAATTGTCAATTTAAAAATACATATGCTGTCTCCATGGCAAGAAGTGGAGTAGAAAGTGGAGAACCACCTTCCCTCAAAATAAGTAATTCTGGTTTCTCCCGCTTCCTGAGTATGGAGGCTGCCATATGCTTCTGTGCCATTTTCCTGCAAGGTTGGGGAAATAAACATGACTATTTGCTGCAAAACTGTATTTTCATCTCTTTCCATCTGACTCAATACAAGATCTTGTAGCCCTCTCTGTGTCTAAAACAAATGTTCAACACAAACAGTAGACTTCTGGGAAACCTTACTTACTTTGCACTGCAAGACGGAACGCAGTGGATTCTTCTCCAGAAATGCTCTTTCTCCAAACTTACACAATGGCCAATGACTTACCTTTCAGTGTTGCTCCCGAATGGAGAATGGCTCTCTCAAAGTAAGTCACAGAGAAGCTCGTTGCCTAAAAAGTGCCCAGAAAGCACCAGAGTCTGGGTGTCTAATTTGGAGATGAGATTTGCAACCGGCATTTACCATGGGGTTCCCCAAATTCCAAGAAAGCTTTTGGCCACCTTGGTATGGCATTCAGGACCCACTACACCCATGGGCCATGGGCGCTTTTATCATTCGCTGTAGCTTCCCCATATCCCTCTAACGTTTGAGAGTGAGTCTTGTTGTCCTGTGCCATTCAGACATCGCCACTGTGGAGAACTACCATTTCCTAAAAACTGCCAAATAGCAGGCCATGATAGACAGCATGTAAGCTCTCCAGTTACGCTCACTCTACCAAAAAATATGCATTTGTAGATTATCAAAACAAACAGATACATATTTTCATAGAGAAAGTGCCAGACTAAGTCCTTGGAAATGTATCCCAGTCTGTTTCATGCATTGGCAACTTGGTAAGAAAAAAAACAACAACCAAAAACATAGTTCAGTAATTCATTTGCAGAGCTATAAGTGATGGTGCTTTTAGTAGACAAACCTCATTTCCACAAGTGTTGACTCTCAAACTTCTTGAAAACACCTATTGAATCATATTTTATAACTCTGAATGGGGGGCGCCTGGGTGGCTCAGTGGGTTAAGCCTCTGCCTTCGGCTCAGGTCATGGTCTCAGGGTCCCGGGATCGAGCCCCGCATCGAGCTCTCTGCTCAGCGGGGAGCCTGCTTCCCCACCCCCTGCCTGCCTCTCTGCCTACTTGTGATCTCTGTCAAATAAATAAATAAAATCTTTAAAAAAAAATCTCTGAATGGTATTGCTATCAATACCAGGAAATGAAGAAATCAGATAATATAATTTCCAGAGAACTCACAGGAAAAAAAACAGCAATGTAAAACCATAGAGAAAATAATTGTCAAAGACAGGCAGAAACACGAATGGTCAAAGGTTTTCTGTTATATGGTCAGAAAAAAATATCCTACCTTATCTTAATGCAACAAACAACTTTAATTCTAGTATTAGGATATTTATTTTAAAAAGTTGTATTTTAGGGGCACTTGGGTGGCTCAGTCATTAAGCCTCAGCCTTCAGCTCAGGTGGTGATCCAAGGGTCCTGGGATCAAGCTCCACATCGGGCTCCTTGGTCTGCGGGAAGCCTGCTCCTCTCTCTTCCACTTCCCCTGCTTCTGTTCCCTCTCTCGCTGTGTCCCTCTCTGTCAAATAAATAGATAAAATCTTTTTTTAAAAAAAGTTGTATTTTAAATGCTTAATTGAAATGCTCATAAATTAAGGGGGAAAATGGTAGAAAAAGAGAGATAAAAAAGTAACAGGGTAGGAGCCTCCCTACAGGGGATCCTTGGTGTGACATTTTTGCAAGATGCGACATATTTTCTCAAGGTGGGGCCTTGACAACAGATCGGGGAGCCCAGAGATATGAGACCTGAAAATACCCAGCCTCTGTGATATGAAAAGCTTCGAATTGTGAACTTATTTTTAAATGATCCTGGGCAGAATCAAAGCAAATACTTGAGAGAAATACACCTTCAAGCAATGATCACAGTGTTTCCAAAGATCGAGTACAACAGAATATAAACGTGATAAAAACACACACATACACACACGCTCAGAAAAATAACGCAGCATGAGTAGGAGCTAGAAAAAGCCATACCCAGAAAAACCAGACACACAAAAAGATAGGGGACTAAGCATAAATTATAAAGGAAAAGATTGGTGCGTTCAACAGCATTCACATTAGAAAATTTTATTCATCAAAAACAGACAGAAAGGGTCATGCATCTTGTTTAATAAACATCCCATTTCCCCTGAGATAAACAATATTCGTCTATATTATTTTCTGAATGCTTTAAAGGTTTATCATTCATATTTAAGTCTCTACTTGTGTGAAACTGATTTTTATATAAGGTATGTTGAGACCTAATTTCATATCTCTTTCTATGTGTAAACAGGGTATCGCTTCTGAATGTGGTCACTGGGAAGGGGTCCATAAAAATAAATTCACGACAAATCTATTCTGTCTTACCTTATTTTCTATGTATTTAGAATACTTAGGATTCATATATTTGCAGTACCAAGAGAGAAAATGGAAAAGCCTCAGACAGACTTGAAAGATAATAGGGAAATCGTGCAAAGATTAGATTGTCAGTTGAAAGCAAAGTAGACTTTCTGGGCAGAAAACTTTTCAAAAGAGAGAGAGTAGACCCTGACTTGTAATGAAGGTCAGATTTTCTTTGAGAAGAGTGGGTTCCATGTAGCGGGAACTTTGTTGTGCTCGGACTGATAACCACAGCATGCTGCACAGTGTTGGGGACGTGCAAGTGATGTATTGATTGTGAGTTGAGAAGGTCAAGAAATGAGCTGGATGTTCTACCATTTTCAGGATTTCTACCATTTCAGGATCTCTAAATCTTAGAGATCCTGAAATGTCCTCCTTGGTCATGGTGATTGGCTCTGATTTAAGGCATTGGGTTACGGACTATTGCATAGGTACTGCAGGCAGAGGACCCCCCCTACAGTTCTTGAGGGGCCTCTGGGCACCAGGACACAATGTCTGTCTGCCCCATGCATTAGCAGCTTAGGGAGGGAGCGGCCTCAGTGGGACTTAGGAGCACCAGATTCAGCCCCTGGACACACCCTGCCCAGCTGCTGCTTTCACCCAGGACAAAAGTTAACCCTCACTATTAATAATTCTTATCCAATCGGTAAGGCAGAAACAGACGCTTCCCTCTGGAGAAGAACCCACTCAGGGTGCAATTTTCTTCGCCTTTCGTGGGTCTTGAAAGAAACGTATTAACCGTCCCTTGTTAATTTCCCATTTAAGGTGCTTCTTCCCTTGCCCGTTGGACAAAGCCTTCTCAGCTGCCACAGTGTGCCTCTGGGACATCTTCCCAGACCCCCAAGCCAGAGGCTGGGACTGGCAGCTTTTCCAGTCTGACTCTGGGTGAAGACGGGAGCAGTGGGCCACTCTGCACACTGCTACTCGCTCTGACAAGCTTGTGGGTGGAAATAGAAATGTTTTTATTTGTTACTTCATCCTTTTCTGCAGGAGGTGGCTTTAATCACTTAGGATAACTGGAAAACTTTGTGTAAACCAGAAATATTTCTGCCTCCTGTTTCCAGTGCAGCAAACACAGCCAGCTACAACATTCCAGTAGACCCCTCCGTTCTCTGACAGACACATCTCATGCCATGTCACTCACAAACTCTGAGTAGCTCAAGAAGTGGCTGAAAATTTATTATAATTGGTTTTCTTAGGTCTCTACACCTTGAGAATCTATGTCCACATTTTAGTGATTTCGAGAGTGTATCTGCAATTACACCTGCTGTTCATTATTTCTGGAAAATATGTTCTATTTTTACTTACTGGGATAAGTTAGCAGGACATTCATAAGGTCACAATTAAGTGCAGAAGCAACCTAGTATTAGGGCCTGCAATTTATGTTTTGACAAATCTTTCTAATTACAAGCTTGGCGATGCCCACTCAGGTTACATCTAGACAAGAAAATGCAGAAGTGTTTCCTTTGTCAAAGTGCTTATGTATTTATTGAGAATGTGGGGGAAACGACTCCGGGCACTTTCCACAAAAATGCTTCTATTTTCAGAGGGGCTTTGCAAAATGCACTTTCCTTGGTAACATATGAAAGACCCTGGTGAAGCGGCAGAGTCATAAGCAATGAATCTTGGGACACTGAAAAAACAAAATTAAGAAAAAAAAAAAACACTTTTACCAAGTGACTTCACATTGTGAAATTGCTACTTTCTCAGCAGAGTGCTGGATAAGTATGTTAATTTTCTGAGTCCTCCGTGGGCACATGGCTGCATTAAATGCGCCATCGGTCTTCTCGCTGACCACTCAGCACAGCGCTTCCTGGGGAGTCCAGTATGGCCCTGCCCTCCAGCGCTCTCCAGGAAGTCAGAAGCTCGTGGACTTCCTCGCCACAGTCTCCCATGGGTGCCTCTACCTACACTCCTTATTCCTTAAATACATGTTTAACATCTCAATTTCATAAGGAAAAACAAACAAACAAACAAAAAAAACTAGAGTAATTACTCAGATCAGCCACTCCCTTCCCCTAGGACCTGAGGAGAAGAAGGGATTGTGCTCATGCCTCAGACAGTCTGACTGTTTCAGCAGCCTTCATTGGTTAAACCCATCAAATGGAGACAGGCTTCAGAAGGGTTTTGGCACAAGAGAAGAGGGTGCCTTTCATGACACAGCCCATTGGGGGTAGTGGAGCAATGAGGGTTCTCTCCACCCTGTACTGGAGATCTGCAAGAGCCCCTCCAGCGAGGGTTTGAAAGGAAGGACTTCTGATTTCTTCAGATTTCCCAAACCATAAAACCAAGCAACCCTCATCATACTTAGCAGGTACATAAAACAGAATTCACTTTTATGGTCGATGAATTGGATATACCCAAGGAAATTGAGCCAGACTGAGATCATGACCCACCATTCAGAGCTGGTCAGAACTCCAAACTGAAATCTGGAGAAAACTTTATTTGATTTCATCACAGTGTCAAAGAAAGCAATAATTTTCTCCTCTCAAAAAAAAAAAAAAAAAAAAGCAGATGGGGGTTGCCTGGGTGGCTCAGTGGGTTAAAGCCTCTGCCTCGGTTCAGGTCATGATCTCAGGGTCCTGGGATCAAGCCCCGAATTCAGCTCTCAGCTCAGCGGGAGCCTGCTTCCCCCTCTCCCTCTGTCTGCCTCTCTGCCTACTTGTGAACTCTGTCTGTCAAATAAATAAATAAAATCTTTAAAAAAAAACAACCAGATGAAATGTAGATGAAGACCCATGTTAATTTCTAAATACATAGAAACAGAGCAAGGGTGATTGACGTTTTTCTGGACGAAACCTGAACCAAGACACTTTTCGACACTATCTCTATTCAGTTCTAGCTGGTTAATTCCAGTGGTGACAAGAGACACAGATGTTCGTATTTGTTGCTGCCTCTGGCCTGTTTTCCGAGAGCTTTTCCTTAAATGGGGAGCCTGACTGAGGTGTCTCTGTATGGCTATGTGGCTGAGAAAGGGGGGTTTCAAAGAAGTCAGGGGACTAGACTAACCCATGTGGTAATTAGTGTATTAGAGTTAAAAATATCAATATAAGATCATGCTTAATTTGACGGAGACACCAATGGTCACTTAGAGAATTAGTCCCAGGCATGTATGCCCACCACAGTTGATGAGCCATGTATATACCCTTGCTTTGTCAGTGTGGAAGAGGAGAAACAAGGATTCCCCAGTAGTGGTGAGCTCACAAGCATCCCAATTCTGTTTCTCATACCATTCTCCAATAAAGGGAACAGGGCTCCATGGGGAAATGGTGAATTCTAAGACCAGAGAAGGAAATATTCCACAGAAACCTAGATCATGTTATAGCAACAGAAAGTAAGGAAGTTCTCAAAAAAAAAACTGTAGAAGGCACGTAGGAGACCCAACCAAAGGAGTCCTCCAAGTCCAAAGTTGGAGCAGTACAAGCAACGGAACATAAAAAGTGGATCGTACTTGAAGAATAAAATAAAAATATGTAAGTCCGTCCTGATATCCATAAATTGTAGGATAAATGAATGCATTGTGGAAAGGAGATACAGCTGTCAGGCAGAAGGATTCCGACTAATTTGTGTTGGCAGCTCCCTGCTCCTTCATGTGGGATGGGCAAGCGACTTCCGTCCAACGAAGTCAGTGGGGAAAGACAGGGCAATTCCAGTAACTTCCCAGGGCAGAAACCTGGCAAACAGGGACCACAGTCAGGCAGTTAAGATCAGCATCAGTGTGCTATGACAGTCTGATCCCTGGGTCCTTGGTCTGAAGTCATGTAAATGACACTTTCCTCTATGATTTCCTTCTCCAAAATACCTAATCCCAGTCTAACAATGAGAAACACATAAGATGGATCCCAGCCGAGGGGCATTTCCCAAAACACCTGACCAGTCCTCCTCAAGACCATTAGGGTCATCAAACCCAAGGACACTCTAAGAAAGTGTCACAGCCAAGAGGAGCCCAAGGAGGCACACAGACCCCAATATGACCTACAAGAGAAGGAAGACAATAGGCAAATGCTAAGGAAATCTGAGTACAGTGAGGACTTCAGTTAATAACAAAGCAATGATCCTGTCCTGTTCATGACAGGACTCAATAATAACCAGCGATGCTCAGGAATGTGCACATTAGGATGCTTAAAACAGGGGGTAGTGGAATGTGTGGCTCACACAAACTCTGCACATTCTTTCCAAGTCTGGTAAATCTAAAACTGTTGTAGGTCAAGAAGTGCCTTCAGAAAGGCAGTCCTGAGTTGGGGGCTTTGAGAGAAGAGGGCTTCAAGAGAAGAGAGTCACAAGGAAGGACCAGCCCCTGCAGGAGTTCTCGGTGGGAAGACACCTGTATCTCTCTCTAAGCGGGGGTATGGTGGCTTTCCCTGTGACCGCTCTGCCCCAAGCATTTGCATCAAAACAAGCTTTTGAGAAGGCTGTTTTCTCTGTGGACTTTCCCCTGGGTAACCGAGAGCAAAGGCTGTTGGAAACCTGTTACATTTTTGCAGAGATGAGCGGGAAGGTTGAGGCGTCATTTCCATGGACTGAGGAATGTGTGCATTCACTGACTCGTGCAACATTGCATGTGGGAACCGGACACTCCAAGTACCCGCAGCCCGAGGAGGCAGGAGCTTTGCCAGCTAGCACGGACCTCAAGTTCACTGTCCCCAACAACAGGTCTGCTCACCACTGGGGCACGGTCAAGGTTCCTGGGAGATCACAGGACTTCGCTCTTGTAACCCCACGCAAAGACAGCTGCTTCCTCAAAGTGGCTCTTTGAATCAGGAAAAGCTGACTTTGACGTGGAGGCGTGTATATTTTGTCACAAGTGGGTTTCCCCCACCCCCGGTCTCCCATCCACGGTTTGGGGTGGACTGTCTATTCTTCCCTGGGTATCACTCACAATTGCAAAATGAACCTTTCCCCAAATACTGGTTTGTCTCTATAGACACTGCATGCGGAGGGCCCCAGCCAATAAAGTCGCACTGCCCTATCTGTGAAGGGTCTCCCACTCCGACTTGATGAGCACGTTCCTGCTGTTTCGCTTCTGCTTATCAGGGCACAGTCTCGTGGAATCGTTCTGGACTCACAAGCATTCCGAAAGGCAAGACACATTGATTTCCTCATTATGTCAGGAAATGGCAAGTTAAACAAATTTCTAAACCCTTTCAAGCTCCGAGGTCTGTTCAGAAGCGATAAGACAGGACACCACATGTGTGTGGGTGACTTTTTGTGTCGAGACTGTCCTCCGTGGAAGTACTTTTGTCCTGGAGAGTTTCCCGCTCTGCACAAGGCACGGGGAGAAGGTGGAAGAGGAGACAGGACCCAAGGACTCGTTCACGACGTTGGCGTCCCTGGATTTCACGCAGCCAGACCCAGAGAGGAGAGAAGGCTGTGTGCTCGGATGCTTTCCCCTCATGCTTCTCCTGACCTCCTCTGAAAGGTTACTTCAACACAAAGATTAATTATTCTCATTAACCGCACATAGGGAAAGCAAACGTGGCATCAGAACTTTTTAAATCCAGAGTTAAACGTGTAAAATGCTGATGACGTGACAACGGGTCATTTCTTGGCACTTTAGGCGGAGGGAGGGGGTTGCTAAAAAGGAAATGATGGTCGTTTGACTCAAAATGTTTCTTCTGCAGGCGACAGCTGGACATCCGTCTTGCAGATGCACACCGCAGGGGCAGACATGGCAGAGGCTGGCGGGGGCAGAAAGGGAAGAAGAGTAACAGTAGCTTGGAGAATTGTAAATTAAAAGGACAGTAGTGGGTGATTTGAAAGGTCAAAGGAATAAAAAAGGAAGTCTTCTGAGAAGAATCAATTTCAGAACTCTGAGTGAAATGGTGCAAGTACGGGAAGTGGGAGAAAGTTCATTCTTGTTTAGAGGTCCTTTTGACATTTCCATTAACTGGAAAAAAATATGAATCATCTAATCTCTGCACATTGGCTTTCTAAGGAGAAGACGGCACACTACATACCCCCGCCCGTTACAGTCCAACAGTACACACAACACCGACTGCACCGTCACCTGGTTTTGGTTTTCTTCTGTGCTTGACTTCGGTAAGAAGCTACAACCCATGGACCACCGCGTACGGTTCCAATTCTGCTGACTCAGGAAGATGAAAACACTGCAACAGACAGGCAATTGGTTCCTAAAATTTTTGAGAGTTTTCATTTGTTTTTAGCCAATGTAATTTAAAAGCTGCTGGTGAGAGATAGCGTCCTTCTGTGTAGATGCTGGGCTTGGAATAGGTGAAATGGACTTGTTCATTTGTTGCTGGACCCTGAGCCTGTGTTACTAGATGGATGCCCATTCATCCCACACTTCACCCTCAAAACTCCACTTTTACTTTTTGGTGACTGTTCCAGGAGTGTCAGGAAAGATAAACAACGTCCTGCATATGCTGAGTCCCCCCACATAAGGGTCAGCGTGGAATAGACAGGGGTCCTCACCACGTGGGCTATGTTCGGGAAGCCACTTTGCACATCTATCTTCTCAGACTCTGAGACCTAAATGCTACTCTGACACTCTTCACAGGTACGTAAACAGATCATCAGGGCCTTAAAGAACCAAGGTACAGAGCTGTCATCCTAGAGCTAAGACTCCAACCCAGTTTTTCCGGAGTTTATGCCCTCAGGAGGGCACGGTGGCCGAGCGTGTCCACACGTGAGCCTCATGCTCTCTAGGGCATCCCACAGAGTTGGGGAGGACATTTATTTTCTGGTCAACAAGATCATAAAGCCCCATGACACTTTAGATGTAATAGTCAGAATTTAATTAATGCTATCCTTCAATTTGTTTAGGCCAGATGGAGGCTTTGCTTTCAACAATTTCCTTTCTTAGATTTTGATTTTGGACAGCCTGTGAAGAGTTGATGGAAGTGTTTATTTTGTGGCATTAAACACAAAAAGAAATGCAGGTTCACAGTGGAGGCCTCCATTGAGTACTATGGAGGTTTTGCGGCTTCCAACACAGACGTTTCATATCGTTTTCCACTTGGATTTTGGGGGCCCATTTTTCTTCTCAGGATGATTAGAACAGAGATCCCAGGAAATCCAAGTCTTTCTGCAAAACCAGCCACGCCAAAAAGGTCTCACACGGCTATTTTCAATATCCTTGCCCTCCCTAAAATAACTTATAAATAACAATATTTTGTCAGATCATCTCTGTGATGATACATATTATCTTGACCTTCATGATGACAGGTTTGTAAAAATCCTTGGGAGTAAAAAGTGTTCCCTATATCCCTCGCTCCCTGGAGGCGTATCCGCTGGGCATGTCCATGGTAGCTCAGAGGGAAGGACAGGACATAAGGGGAGGCAACGGCCTCCCAGGAGTTGTACGGCTTCTGAGCTCACTTCTTGCTGGAGGTGCTCAGAAGGGCCAGAGTACAGTCAGGAAAGGCAGCCAACAACGAGAGAGGTCATTGTATGCAGTGGAATCTAAAATATAAGAGTGAGAAAAAAAACGTGCCTTCTTCATGTAGCAGTACAAGCAAATGGGGCGCAGAGTCAGAGAATGACTCCCCAACACACAGACGCGCCCTAGATCTGTGTTATCTCGCCACATATGTGATGCTTTCTGGCGTGATCAGCATTCTGGGCTCCAGATTCAGGGCTTTGGGGAGATGATGTTCCTTTCAAGGAAATAAAATATCTACTCATTTCAAATAATGAAAATCACTTTCCTCCTCTGAAAATATAGGAAATGCAATCAAAGTACAATAGCCCCACTCTTCATGCAGCCCTACGAGAGAGACTCCTGATTATCAGAAAAAATTCTAAGAAGTCCCCAAAGATGAAGGACATGTCACAAATGAAGAATAATTTTCTTACTCCCAGTTGTGCCTTTGTTAGTCTCCACAGCTGGAGAGTTGGGCCTTTAAGTCAGTTTCTTAAAAAGCAACGACAACAAAAGCCAACAACTTTTTAATGTTGTTTTATCTAATTTATATTTTTATTTTTTATGTGACACAGATTTTATATCGCCTCATCCGTGATGAGATTAATTCACCAGCACCCAGCTCACTTCTCTCACACGTCAGTTGTGCAGATGCTCTTGTCTCCCGTGAAGCGATGAGTTCCCCCTTCATTTCGCTCAGATTACCTCTGTTAATTCCCAGGAGTCTCCCAGATGGTCATTAAAAAATGAAAAAGTGATAATTAAGAAAAGAGGGACCCATGGCTGAGCACCTCCTATGGGAGAGACATTATTACGTCGCTGTTAACTGGCCTATTATTCTGAGAGACAGAAAATATGATGTGCATTTTGCAAATAAGAAGTCTAAGAAGCAAAGGGCAGAAGCCACTTGGCCCTGGCTGGACGCGATCCAAGGAGGCAGGGGAGTTTCAGCGAGGTCTCTCTGCACCGCAGTGCACCTGCTGAACAGGAAACCACGGCCTCACCTCACAATGGTCATTTAAAAAATACTTTTAGCAATTGCAACTTTTGTTTTCCACTAATGTCAATGAGAATAAAGAATAAAAAGATATGGGATGAGCGTCAGATGTGACCCTCCCCCAGAGATCCCGCTGCAGTGGGGTGAGCTAGACTGAAACACACACACACACACACACACACACACACATACAGAAAAGCTAAAATACATATTCGCCCAAAATATTTGTATAAGCAACCTAAAGAATAAATACATATTAATTTTTCCACAAATTTGTCAGTGATAAGAATACATTAAGTTACTATGTAGGAAAAACAAGTGTCTCTGTTGAAAATGGCAGAGCTTATAAAATAAGAATAAAGCAATACTTTATTTTGGGCAAAATGCATATTTCAATTAAAGGTGATGTAAGAGTCATCAAACAAGGTTTGGAGAAAGGCCTTTTGGTAATGATGAAGCAAACCCCTTTGCCGAAAGGCAGGCCAGGAAGAAACGTGAACCCTCCCTGCAGAGAGAGAAAGCAGGCTCCTGCTGGTTGTCCTCGCTGTGCGGATCACAGAGTATAAGTGCGGTTCTCTAGGGACCTGTTGACAAACTTCTGTGGAGGTCACAGGTTAAGGGTCTCGGGATCAGGGTCTCGGGATCGGGGTCGCGGTCCTGCCACCCACAGCTCCGCATCTCAGGGAAGACGGTGCCGGGCGTCAAAGGTTGAGTGGTTTGGGGTCAATTCCATGGGCTGTGTGTGCCCTGAGTGGCTCAAAGCAAATCTCTCACTCTGGCTTCGGGAATCCCGTCGACCAGGAAATGCCAGTGGATGTGGGATCCAGTGAGTACTTGAACTGGAGATTTGGTTGGTCAGCAGCCGCTCGTGTGCTGGTGCCTGAATAGCAGTTTGCTATTGATTCAATGGAAGGAGAGTGAAGAACCGAGTTGTCTTCACCTCTGGAAGTGGACAAGGTGGACAAGAAATAGAAACATGAGCACATTCGGAAAAGGGACAATCAGCTCTGTGGTTCCCATCTGCTTACTGCTGGGGCACGCACATTCTGCAAAGAGCGGTATACAGAGGTCATATTAGTTGAATTCCTTTCTTTTCCTTTACACAAGAAGGGCAAAAACCACCAACGCTTAAAAAAACCCTATTCCAACATGCCCTGGTACATTATTATTATTATACCCTTTTCTCTCTGAGCTGGTGATCATTCCCCTCTGAATAGTTGCACTGAAAAGTCTTGCAATAAAATTTAAGTTACTTATATATTTTCACTAAATTATGTTAAAGGAGGAAGAGGACTTAAACTGCAGCTTGGAATTCTAGAATTCTCCAAATAATGAATTGATCCCATGTACAAACAAGTCCCATCACGGAGGTGAGAAAATCTGATGTGAATGGAAAACGGCAGAACAGACTGAGTCCCACCTATAACGCGATCCTGCACCAAGTGGCCCCTTCCTGTGATGCACTCCCAGGCCCAGCCGGGGAGCCGGGGGTGAGCTGGGGCTGTGCAGGAAGGCTTTCTCACTGTGCTGCCCCGTGTCATTTTCCTAATGCACACTGTCGTCGAGCTCCCTCTGCACCCACAGGAGGCCCTCTCTCGACCAGATGTGGTCACTTTCTCCACCTCTGTGCCCTCAATTGTTATTACCATTCTTTTCCCACTGCTGTTCCAATACCTGCTGTTACTTCAATTTCCAGAGTTGAGTCTGGTGCCCCCCACCCCCAGGATGTCCTATTAGCCTGGCGCTAGCATACAGCACTAAGCCCTCAAAGAGATAGGTCTAAAATGATTTCGATTTAATTGTGTCTCAATGTGATGCTATTTTCCAAATCTCTAGGTGTTTCCTGGTTTCCCGCTCTCCCCGCTGGAGAGCGGAGATCATGGGTCATGCTGCCAAAGCATTTATGCCACCAGCCGTGGACCCGGTTCAGAGCCTCATCCTCAACATGTTTGAAGGAGCAAGAGCTCCAAAATCCTACTTGCCCGACACACCCAGTGAGTCAAGAACCTAATATTTGAAGGTGCCTTAAAAAAAAAAAATAGCCTGACAAAATCATGCAATCAGTGAAATGGGTAAGACTCATTTTTACTCCATTATTTAGTTTCTTCCTATCTTTCTGAAAAAGAAAACTAGGTCAGCGAAAATGTAGAAGTGTTGTATAATAATCACTACAAATCACTTAGAGTTCTGGTTCAAGGGGTTTTAACCTGGTAATAAATTATCCTTCTGCGATGAGACTCAGAGTTAATTATGTCCATTACTCTAATTTTATTTAATATCTGGAGGGGAAATAAGGAGAAGAGATCACAAATAACTCAGCCCCGAAAGCCCTCTCTATTGTCCCTCTAGTATACTGGAGAGTGTTCTGAGCGCTCTACACTGTCGCCGGCAGCGGGGCCTTTCATTTTATGCTGAACAAAGAACCAAAAAATGACCTGGCAGGAGGGCGGAGAAGTAATTTTTCTATTTGCCGGCGTCCGTCCGTGGCAGCTACCTCTTTGTCACCGTGGCTCCGCCCAGGTCATTAGTACGGGCCGTGCCTTCCCAGCCAGGCGCTGAATATTCGGCCCACCTGGGGGTGCTCCCCGCCTCGGGCCCCCGGGGCTCAGAAGCAGGAGAAGCCTAATTAACCAGAAGCCACGTCATCAATCAGAACCGTCCTGGAGGAGGAGGTGAGTCATGAAAATCATAAGGAAGCTTGATCCAGAATTCAGACCAAAAGATGGCTAATATCCTGTGCCCGAGAACTAAACCCAACACGCAGGCTTCCTCCCTGTAATGAGATGGAGTTCCTTAATAATCACCCCGACAGACCTCAAGAACTTTAGTCATTAAAGAGATTCAATTACGGTTATTAGTCTGTACTTAGTTGTGATGGAAACGTAACGTGAGTATTTTAGAGTGAATTCCAACCACTCGGGCTTAAAGAAAAATGGGTTCTCCGATAGACTGTCTCATGGCACAGCAAGAATGCATGAATGTTTCCATGGCCCTTCAGCTTTGGGTCCATAAAAGTTTATCCTACATGTACTGGGCTGCAGTACAGGCTTAAAATAGATGCAACTGGAAATTTTCCTATGGTGCATTTTAAATTATTTTTCTTTGGAGAAGCTATTAACATTTATGTCCTCCAAATTTAATCTCTCTCTCTCCCTCTCTCTCTCTCGTGTGTGTGCGTGTGTGTGTGCGCGCGCATCGTTAATTTTTGGAGGATTAGGCCGGATCCTCTCTTTTTTGCTATCAGCTGCAGGATAAACCTTCCGCGCCTGCATATCAAGCTTGAAGATGAGGTGCAGGTGACGAGCAGACAGGTACTTGTGCACCAAGCCACACTTTTACAGGAGCCCTGACTGTTTTTCAGGGGCACAAACAGCCCATCTTCTGAGCCATGGCCCGTCTGCCTGGGGCAGCTCTGGAAAATGGAACATTTTAGTTTCAGGGGTTCGCTGAATGGTCCGGACACATGGGACAGCCCTGACTTTCTGCTCTCATAGCCGCGCCTGAAGTGTTAAGGAAAATCGCCTTTTCTTGCCTGGTGGCATGTCCCATGGTAAGACCTGAGCCGGGTGGCGGCGCTCCCTGGGATGCTGATGGAGAAGATCATCAAGGAGACTCTGCATCTGCACGGTCCAGCCTGCAGGGAGGGGCGCTCCCTTTCCTGGGGCCCCTCTGCGCCCTGAACCAGCAAACTGGGTTCACCGCATGCACGCCTCCACTCCCCGTCGCGTGCACCAGGGCCCACGTCCACAGCAGACACGGTCATCCATGTCCAGAGGCGCCCTCCGGGGTGGATGCGCGGGCAGGGAAAGGACGCCCGCGCTGCCGGGCGTCTCGCGTGGCGCCCAGCGCGTTCACCCCCGCCTCTCTCCCTCCGTCACGAGCACCCCGACCGCGGCATCACTTCAGTGTCTGCCCGCGGGACTCCTTAGCAGGGATTGCCAGGTACGGTGGCTTGGACACGAAAAGACTAGATCACCAGCAGGGTGGGGGGCGCGGGGGGAAGCTGCTGCTGCAGCTGGTGTGGGGCCCTAGGGAACAGCCGCCCTCCTGCGCCTCCGCTCCCTGGCCTGGATGCTGCTGTGGGTCTGCGCTCCTGCCTTCTGTTCTTCCCTCTTGGGGTAGCTTAACAGATCTGTCCATCGGGGTCTGAGCTCCTGCCTCGAGGGCCTTGCTCCGTCAGGACACATCTGATCGGGGTTTCCAGAGACAGCACACAGTTCCTCTAGCTCAGAGGGCTCCTGTGGGCCCAGGGGACAGGGTCCTTCTGGGGCCACAGGCCGGCCTGGGTCCCGTTTACTGACGGGGCCAAGCCCAGGTCAGGATGCGCCTGGTCAGTCCAGGAGGGCGGCCGAGGGCTTAGACTGCGGACTTTTCTTCCCCACACCTCTGGAGGCCGGAAGTCCTACAGCAGGGAGCCCGCGGGCTCAAGTTCTGGGGAGGCCTCTCCTCATCGGCAAATGTCATCTTTCCTCTGTGCACACACTTGGAGAGCGAGGCCTCCGCTGTCTGCCTTCTTAAAAGAACTGGCCTGCAGGATTAGGCCCTGCCCTCATGACCTCACTGACACTTAATCACCCCCCCAGACCCTGTCCCCGACATAGCCCCAGTGGGGTTCGGGTTTCAGCCTAAGATTTGGGGGTGGCAGCACACAGTTCACCCACAACAGAAAGGGTGTCACCAGATGTGAATGTCAGCAAGGTTTTTCTGGAAAGAGAAGACAGAGCGGAGAGCAATAGGTCTAGAAATGCGGGGGGTGAGCAAGGAGCTCCTGACAGATTCTTCATACAGCGTCCTGGAGCTGTGGCCGGCGGCTGTCCTGGGGGACTGGCTGTGTGTGCTGAGGAAGGGTCCAGGCAGCTGGACCATCAAGCACCTGCTCTTCTCCTGGAGAAGGACATCGGAGGCTCCACCTTTTTGTGGAAAGAACCAGGCATCTGCTTCTGTTAGCAAGGCCATTAGTGACATCCTGAGATCTATCAGTGACCACAAAGTGACCAGGGGCCCAGGGTCCAGGCGGAGGGCCCGGAACAGGGTGGCCAGCAAAGCCCCAGACCGAATGCTCATGGTGAGGCTACTCCTAGAGAGACCATGATAAACATGTACTTACTTGGTCTTGGAGATCCTAGAGGCACAACCATCAGTATCCCCCGGCCCCAAAGAAGCCGTGATATTTCAAGCAGATCAGCCCCAAATCCCTCCTTTTCTCATTTCCTAATCCAAGCAGAGTTATGTGTAAGCAAAGAGATGGAGAGCCATTTGGACCCAAGTTTGCTTAAACCTGCAAGCTTAATGTTCCGATCAGAATGTCATGTGATTACACTTTGTTGTTTTATCAGCAGAGTGACTATTTCATATTATACAGGAAAGGCTAAAAAAAAGGAAGCGGCTACCCTGTAAAATTCAATGAAATGAGTTAATCCTTGTGGAAATTCATGAAAGCTCATGCTGATAGAGATGCTCTATTAATTTTGAGGTCCAGTGGACAGAGGAAAATCATACATATATTTAGTATCATCCATATCCTGTCTATCTATCTACCCATCCTATCCATCCATCCATCTGTCCATCCATCTGTCCACTCATCCAACTTATCTATCTATCTATCATCACATTAACAGATCTAACTTGGAGACACAGGTCTTGAGTCAGACTATAATATTTATTCTCTCTCTCTCTCTTTTTAGATTTAATTTATTTATTTGACAGAGAGACATCAAAACAAGCAGGGAGAGGGAGATGCAGACTTCCCACCGAGCGTGGAGACAATGCAGGGCTTGATCCCAGGACCCTGGGACCTTGACTTGAGCCAAAGGCAGATGCTTAATGACTGAGCCACCCAGGCAACCCTACGATGTTTGTTCTGAGATGCTTGTGTTGTAGGGGTGCTGGGTGCAGAGAATGCACTGGGGAAACAAGAAGCTAAGGAAGATCCCAGGGAAACTCAACATATGGAGCTGGGGAGTTCTACTCCAGAAATGAGAAGAATGATGTTCAAATATTTTTATTAGTTTTCAAATTTTATACAGTAAAAAGTTATAATATTTTAAGAAAGAACAACTATAAGAGAGAGATAGAAATTCAGGCAGAGGAGGACCAGCTAAGAAAAAAATTTTTCTAATTTTTTAAAAATATTTTTATGTTTCAGTATCTTTTTAGTATGTCTGTATCTTGTTTGTTCATATAAATAATTTGGTATTGTTAGTCACCCATGAGTGTTGGGCATACATCACAAAGAGTGGACAACAATTTGAAATGGGAATCAAATCATTTTGAAACCAAGGTCAATATCACTGGGACAGTTAGAGTAGCAAGACTGAGGCTCTCTGAGGCCAGGTACGACATCTATCAAGCATCTCCTATCTTCTCAAGTCATCATTCAATAGTCTTTTAAATCTACTGATCTGGAGTATTTTATCAATAATGCTGCTAGCATCACCAGTAATAATTATCATTGATCAGGTACATAACGTTTGCTGGGTCAATGCTAAAATCATTTCTATTTCTTACCTCTAATCCACATGAAAAATTTCAAGATGAAAATTATCTTTCCTATTTCATTTATTTTAAAAGATTAAGGCTCAGATAATAATGTAATTTGGCTATGGGCACACAGTAAGTATTGGATTCATAGTTTTGCACACAGGTTAACCCACTTCCAAGCAAGTAATTTATGTATTTTTCCTATTCGGAGGCTCTTTGCCAAGATGGTTTATGATCTGCTTTTTGGAAAGGAAATATCTGAGAGAGGTTTACTGTGTCTGCCTCTGAGATACGGGTGAATTTTAATCGGTGCCTTGTACCTCGCCCTCCTGCTGGAGTGACGCAAGGAAACCATGTTTCTTACTGAAGAAAGGCAGACACTGGATTTCGTGTTTTAATCCAGGAGTGCATTAACCTATGCTTACAAAAAGCATATCCTTAGCTGGATATTCTGGTACCACCATCTTGAAATCCTTAGTAATTTTATCTTCGAACCTCCTTGTAATTCACAGCTGATGGGACAAGGAGCATGTGTGTGCGCTGAGAAGATGGACCAGGATTTCACGTTGCCTCACGGTCACCTAGCAGCTGTGACCCTCCAGAGCACACACTCCAGTGGGAATGCAAAGGGACCCGAAATGAGTCCAAGGCAAGTGTGGAATGTCCCCAGTGAAGTCCGTGGGGCTTCTAACTGCCCTGACCGGCCACCCTTTCTCCTCAAGTGAGACCTGGCGTGGAATCCAGATACAAGGCATTTATGATCTAGGAACACGAATGAGCAGGGGGTCTCTCGTAACCTTCCTGACTTTTGCTGCTTGCCTGTATTAATCAAACCTTTGTGCCAAAAATGCTGACAGGGGATGAAAGAGTAAGGTAGGGAAACCCATAGTTCTTCTTCCCTTCAATTCTGCACTGCTCACCAGGGAGTCAAAAGTAGAGACAGTGTTCATATATCAAGCACATAACTGGGCAGGAAAAAAAACAACCCACAAACAAACAAGTTCTTCTGCGCTGCAACTTTTGGCCTGTTCAGTTAAGGATGGGTACCTGTGCACATATGAGCCACGCAACACAAGTTGTGTGATTTCAGGGGTTCATCACACAAACTAATGCTTTTATGTGCACTTAACACTGGGATAGGAGGTTACAGATAGATAGAAGGAGATGGAGGTTAGGTGTGGTCAGGGGCCAGAGCCGGATATAGTCACAAATGGATGAACTAGACTTATACGTGGGTGTGCACAAAGAGGAGTGACACAGGTATACAGTGCTTTGCTGGGTCAGCTGAGGGGGCCTGGAGACCATGACTCCAGGAGCAGGTGGCACACCCTGAACCAGTTCTAACGTCATTCTCAAATAAAAGGGACCATGCTCCACAAGGAAGTGGGCGAGCTAATGACAGGGTAGGAAATGTGCAGGATTTTCTTGCAACATCACAGAGTTAGAAAATCGTAACATACTAAAAAAAAAAAAAGAGTCAAGACCAAAACAACAATAAAAAATACAATGAAATGGATATGTCCAAGGAACACAAGAGCCAAAGGAATACTTTTTGGCTCAGAAATTGAATTCCTATTAAAAAGATATAGATTGCAGAGTGGATTAAAAATGAGACACAAATGTCACTTTGGATCTAAAGGGACATCTATAGGGCATGCCATCCAACAACAAGATTATTCTGTGATATAAAGTAAACATAAACATAAAATAAAAAACAAGCTAAACAAAAATAGAAATGCAAAGTATGTTTTAAGACCACAATGAAAAAAAATGCAGAAATCAACAACAGAGATCACTGGAAAATTCTGAAATACTTGTAAATTAAAAAAAAAAAAGAAAGAAAGAAAAGGGGCGCCTGGGTGGCTCAGTAGGTTAAGCCTCTGCCTTCTGCTCAGGTCATGGTCTCAGGGTCCTGGGATCGAGCCCCATGTCGGGCTCTCTGCTCAGCAGGGAGCCTGCTTCCCCCTCTCTCTCTGCCTGCCTCTCTGCCTACTTGTGATCTCTGTCTGTCAAATAAATAAATAAATAATATCTTTAAAAAAAAATAAAAAAGACTTCTCAATAAACTACAGGTGAAAAAAGAAATCACAAGAGAAATTTAAAAAGTTTTGTCTAAATTATAACATAAATAAAAGTTATTTAAATCTATGGCATATACTTAAAAACAATGCTTGGAGGGAAATTTATGGCACTGAATACATACAATAGGAAAGAATAAAGATCTAAAATTAATATCCTAAGCATCCCCCCTTAGGAAACTAGGGAAAGAAGAGCAATTTGACCTGAAGGCAATCAGAACAGAAAGTAATAAAAATCAGAGCAGAAATCAATACAATTGAAAATAAGAAAGCCATTAGGAAAATGAATGACAACAAAAGCTGGTGCTTGAAAACATCGGCAAAACTGATAAACTGTAAACAGACTCACCAACCAAAAAAAGGGGGGGGGGAGAAGATGTGAATTTCTAATATTATGAAAGAGACAACTGATCCTATAAACATTACAAGAAGAAGAAAAGTGGCCCAAAACTGTTTTATGCCTACAGTTTTGATAACTTACCGACCCCTTGAATAGACTAACGCCTTGAACGACACAAAGTATCAAAACGCACCTAAGAAGAACGGGATATCTCCAGGGCCCCGTGTCTCTTAACAGAACTGAACTGAGGATAACTTTCCAAAAAAGAAGTCACCAGGCCCAGATGGTTTCATGGGTGAATTCTATTAAACAGTTAATATAGAAATGATACCAACAGTCCACAATTTCTTCCAGAAATTAAAAGCAGAGAGAATACTTCCTAACTCAGTCTATGAAACCAGAATTACCCTAATATCAAAACCAGATAAAGACATTGCAAGTAAAGAAAAACACAAACTAGTATCACTCATGAACCAAAATCCACAAAAATAGATTAGCAAAATCAACCCAACAACATATAAAAAATAATTACACACTTTAACAAGGGTGGATTTATTCCAGGCATGGGAGGCAGTTTGGAGATTTAAAAATCAATCAGTGTAATCCACCATGTCAACCTGCTAAAGAAAAAAAATCCTATTCCTCAGCCCCAGAAAGAGAAATACATCTCAAAATCCTCCATTACTCCTGAAGTCCAATTTAAAATGGATTCTGAGTTTCCTATTTGCTGAAACAAATAGATGCATACCTATCTGATTCAGTATGTGAGAGTCTTATGATACAAAGCAGAACAGTTTTTTTTATTATTTGGGTGTTTTATTTCAATTAGACAAGGTTTAAAATATAAATTTTATACCACTATTATCAGTTGAACTTTCAATTAATATTATTTCTTAGGTAACTCTGTATTACACTTGATATGAGATGGAATTCTGTAAAAGTGGAAGCTGCAGACACTTTCCTAGGAATAATTAAAATGATGATTTTTAAGCTTGAATTAGCTTTCTTTACAAATGTATGTAAGGAATGATATATGGCCATTATTCCAATTATTGCAAATATTAAGTAGATCCTGAGTGCTTAGAAAATAAGTTCTCTCCCTAGGCAAATGTGTGTCTTTATCTTGTGAGTAGTGTGAGGCTTGAATGGGACAATATTGTTTCCTCATTTACTCAGTAGAAACTGAGAGTCCATTCAGAAATTCAACTTGAGTTTCCATGGAAAACCCTAGGAATGATTTTCACGACCCAACGTTTCCTTGTGTTTGATATGACATTTTCTTGATTTTCCAGGTAACAGTTTTTCTTTACATCTTCCCGTTTTTTATCTAACAGTGCAATGTGAGTTTCTGCTAACATTGATCCAATTAGTTTTTGTTTCCTCTTCAAACCTCCCATTACTTCTCCTCTTCTCCTGTCTTCTTACGGTTTTCAGCTCCTGGATCAGAGGCTGTGTCCTTCTCTGTCAAATGACCAACTGTTTCCTGAAATGATATCCAAGGTCACGCCCTAGGCTTCTTCACATGTGTTGTTCCCCCCAGTTTAAACTCTCAGGAAGAATTACTTTTTCTCAGTAATACAGTTGTTTTATGAAATAACTGTTAGTTTATAAGATGACTGTTTTCCTCAGCTTGATTTAACCAGTTATTTAGGTTTCCCAGGAGCAGGATGTGAAGAGCTGTGCGGGGTCTGTCAGAGTCCCTGAGCATCACGATAGAATCTCACTCTAAGACACCCACTGACCATGGTCATTGCTGAACTCAATTAAGCGATGCCTTTTGGCTTCTCTCCTTCCCTGCTTGCCCATCAACCCCCATCTGATCTGCACCAGGCAGCATCAAATCACATATTTTAACAAAATAGTAAATCTCAATATTCCTGTACTTGAAACCTTTCCATACGGTCTCATTGCATTTAGAACACGACCAAATTCCTAAAGCCTCTCTGGAGACTACGAACTGTCTCTCCAAACTTATTTTTCACCACATTATTTTTTCTCAGGAGGATCTGTCAGCATTGGATTTGTCCCACCATCTTCCTCCTCCCCTCCCCCTCCCCTCTGCCTTTCCTCCCCTCCCCCTCTACTCCTTGCGGTAAGAACACTTAACATGAGATTTATCCTCTCAACAGAATTTAAAATGTACAATACAATATTGTAAACTACAGCTACTATGTTATACAGTGTGTCTTCACTTCTTCGGGATTAAAAAAAAGAAGAAGACAACTTCTTTCAGATAAATACTTGGACTTTGGATTTCTGGATTATATAGTTATTCTGTTTTTAAATAATTTTTATTTTAATGTTTTAGACCCCCATGGTGTTTTCCGTAATGGCTGTACTACTTTACTTACCCACCAACAATGTACAAGGGTACCAATTTCTCCGTACCCTTGCCGAAACTTACAATTTTTTAAATAATACCCATCAGTCCCAGAAGAAAACACAGGGGAAACTTCATCACATTCATCTCGCCAATGACTTCTTGGATGTGACACTGAAAGCCAATATCCAAAATGTATAACGAAACACGAAGCTCAGCAGGAAAATATGTGATTTAACAATGGACAAAGGACTTGAAGAGACATTCCTCCGAGGAAGACACACAGATGTCAAAGCTGCACGGAAAGATGCTCAGGGACGTGGCGACCCTTCCTGGAGCACCACCTCCATCTCCCTCCCCACACCGCGAGCCCCGGAACGGGCGGCACCCCAAGACAGCCCTCGCTCTCCTCTCCCCACGCGGCTGGTTCCTGCTCTCCCTTTCCAGTCCTTACAGGGGCTTTTCCTCATCGCCGCTCTTGGATCTTACTCTGTTGTTTTATTTTTGTCCCTTTCATAACATTCTTTTAAAAAGTATAACCTTTTAAAAATGGGTACATCTTCCATCATGCTGCTTGTCCATGGAATATAGGGCCTCGGACGACAGGACTATGTCTTGTTTGCAGGTATCAGCAGGCCTGCCGTGACGTTTGATGCGAAGCGGGTGCTAAGTCCTTGGTGGTGAAGATGGTAATTCAGACCAGAATGGCACAGCCCACACGAGGGAATGGAGATGGGGATTCCTCCCATCTGTTCCTATTAAAGTGTGGTTTAATGACTGCATTTGGTTCACTGCTGCGTGAGCCAACTTGTGGTCCAGAATGACGATTTTCCGAACTGTGGCTTGCAGGGCCCTCCAGTGTTCTCTCCTGGATGCAGCCGGGGAGGTGGGTGACCACAGGCCTCCTTGGGGCCCCCACCTCGGCTCCCACATCACTCCCAGATGCCTGCTGCAGTAGATCCCTAACAAGAGTTTCATCTTCACGTATGTTTTGATGAACAGAGACAACTCTCTGGATACTTCAGTTTTAACTGAAATACGGAATATATCCATAATTAGTAAGTTTAGGACACGGATGAGACAAATTGTTTTATGAGATTTATGGGCATGCAGAGGCATATTAAGTGTGGTAGGGTGTAAGTTCCTAAGCTCATTGTGGACCAGACTCCTCTGCTCCTCTTGGCTGTCTTGGTTAGGACATCTACTTGGTGATTCTGTCCACGGGAGAGAAGCCCTGACCACCAGAGCCCCAGGAGGAGCTCTCCTGTCCTCCATGTCCAGATGTGGTTCAGATGGGTTTTCATCTATGGATTTGTCATTTGGGAATGCTGTGATAATTCCACCAGAGAAAAGAACACAGGAAACCTTAAAGATTCCCGAAGGTTTTAAAGATGCTCCTGATCCCAGTTGCAATCTAACACGAGAACCACACTCACCATCCCCCTCACTGCCTTTTTCATGACATCTCTTGAGTGAGAAGTGGCTCCTAGCCTCTCTCCCAGGCACCACTAGTTGTTTTCATCAGACACTAGTGTCACCCTGAATCCTACCTTCACCTTGACTACACCGCGGGAATAGGCCTGAGGAAATTCCCGTAGTCAGGACTTTACTTCTGCCCCACATCTGAGAGCCAAAGGACTCATAAAAGAAGGTGCAGGGCTGATGACCAGGAAAAGCATGGCTAGTCTCGGCTCCACACGGTAATTGCCTACAGCTCCCAGGGTGTTCTCTGAATGTGCCGGTACCATGGGCGAAATCAACCCATGGATGGTTGCACCCATGCTCGGCTGCATCTCGATCTGAGCAGAGCTAAAACATCTGTACAGGGAACTTATTTTGAGGAAGATCAACAGCGGCTGCTTCTCGTGAATGTTGCAGAAAAGCAGTGTGCATTTCCATGGAGAACAAAACTGTGACTTAGGCCCTGGGGAAGTCAAAGAACGACAGCGTGCAAAATGTAGTGGTTCGCACAACGCGGCCCTCTCGGGAGCTATGGCAACGCGGGAAGCTCCAGAACCCACGGAGAGCCGGTGAGTCCTACCATCAGGAATGTCCCACCTTGAAAACAACCCTGTGATTACAAGAACCGTGATGGAGAGATGCGGCGGTGCCGCGGACTGGCTGAGACGGGGCAGGTGCATCCAGGGAGGAGTGGACAGAACTGGGGCCGCAGAATGTACCATCACAGTAACAGGAAGGAAACCTCTGACTCCGTCTGAAAAAGAGCTAAATCACTCCCTCTCCATCGCCGTGACATCAAAGCCGCAGATGGCGGAGAGCCAAGGAAGCCAGAAAACATCACATCTACCCGAAAGAATTGTTGGTGAATTCCAAGAAGCTGCTAAAGATACCGAGAATTTTCCCTAAGATTCAAAGTCTGGAGGTAAATCATTAGTTATTTAACGACATGAGAGGGCAGAGGGGAAAAAATTGCTTAACGTACAATAACAATATGAAAGTAAAGGCAATTCCTCTATTCATTATTAATATTTGATTAGGAGAAAAAAAGTCCCTGGGCTGGAAATCAATAGTCCAGGATCAGCCACTAATTATCTCTTTGGCCTTGGGCAAAATACTTAATATTTCTTGGCATCAGCTTTCTCCTTTATGGAATCAGGTGGGAGGGTAAGGAGCTGAGCACAGAGGATTTTCCGGGCTATGCACACATTCTCCGTGGCGTGAGAATGAGGGATGAGTGTCCTTGCACCTCTGTTCAAAACCACGGACGGCGCAACCGCGGGAGGAAGCCTGAAGGTGCACCTGGGCTCGGGTTCAGACGACATGTTGGTGGGGTTCATCGATGGTGGAAAACGTCCCACCTGCTAGGGATGCTGGTAGCGGGGGAGGCTGTTCACATGTTGGGATGGGGGCATCTTTGTGCCTTCTTAATTTTCCTGTCGAATGTAAACTGCTCTAAAAATAAAGTCTTTTTTTAAAAATACAGTGTCCAGGGTGGCTCAGTCGCTGAAGCATCTACCTTCAGCTCAGGTCATGACTTCAGGGTCCTGGAATTGAGTCCTGTCCCGGACTCCCTGCTCCCTCTGCCTGCTGCTCTCCCTGCTTGTGCTCTTTTTCTCTCTGTCAAATAAATAAATAAAACCTTTTTTAAAAACACGGTGTCCAGTGATTTTCAAACCAAACTTCGCAACACTGCTGGAGCCATGGAGATCTCAGAGGGCGTCACAGGTGAAAGAACCATGGGGGAAGAGCAAGGAACACCTCCTTCCCACCCCACCTATGCATGCAAGGTCATCAGAATCCCACTTTCTCCTGGGGAAGGTTTCCTTTGAAGACCTAGTTTCACTGATGAAAACATGCTTGCAAGATGATAGACCTAATGAGCCCTCGTAAGTAATTCACCACGGGTTCAAATCCATTCGCATGAGGAAAAGTAAAGTGTGTTCTGAATCAAACTATCACATCCCTAAACCAGATCTTCTATAAATAGAAACACCTACCACTTCTTGAACCAGCCTCTAGAACCATGGAGGATAAATGTCTGTTGTTCTAGAATTCCAGCCTCTAGAACCATGGAAGATAAATGTCTGTTGTTTATGCCCCACTTACCCCTGAAACCGTGCTGACTCCTGATCCAGGCTGGTGGCCCACAGAGAGCCATGGCCCCGGCTCTCCAAGGCCCGTTCTCAGGAATGCCCAGGAGGGCAACTTTGGGGATGTAGCTGAAATGCCAACATGCCTGGAAGTCCCATAAACACCAGTTAGAGACTGAAACAGGAAAGAATGCTGGCCTCTGAGAAGGCAAGACCTGGAAGGTGCTTCTGCAATACGGGGATAGGAAGCACTCTGAGAAGGTGTTCACCTGTGTGAGTTACAAGAGCGCCCCTTCCTGTTGCTTCCTGTGCACCGGCCCGAGTGAAAGTCACCAGAAAAATGAATCTCCTGTTGTTCTCGAACCCAAACCCCAGTCCTGGAGAAGGATCAAGAAAAACCCTAAGGAGATGCTGATATTCCTCTGTTCTATGAGGCTCTTTCCAGCAAGAGCCCCGACCCACAGACATCGTGGGGCAGCCTCCTGGGGATTTCCCCCAGGCTCGACGGGCGCTGAGGCAGCTCCTGTCACCTCAGAATGGCAGAGCATCAGTCTTCTGGCTTTCTCATGTTCCCCTCACAGCCTTCCCTCCCTGCCCCGGTCTCTGATAGTCTCATTTCTAGAACTCATCAAATATTCAATGAATCATTATAACAATTTTCCGTGTAATTTTATTGTTCACATTCTGGCACCAGCTTCTTGTCCCAAATAAAATAAGCCTAAAGACCCACTTGGAAGGACATTCTTGTTTCCATTTCCATGGCGTCGATATTGTCAAAGGAGCTTGCTGCAGAAGACTTCCCAGTGTTACCGACGCTGCCTCACTCTTATAACTCTGAGCAAATGGGAATTATGAGACAAAACGCCAGGAAAGCAGGGAAAATTCAACCGACATCACACTAAGTGGAGAGGAAGCTAAGAGAGTGTGAAATCAAAGAATAATCAATTTCCTGAAGGAATAAGGTGCCGCTGCACGTCATTACAGATTATCTCAAGGGCGTGAGAAAGGCAAAGGCTGAGAAACTTTGAGCAGGAGGAACTTGGAGACACAGGTCTGGATTTTTCCACTGGAGAAAACAAGTCCACCCTTGCACCTAACATTTGCAACAGATTTCCACTTCTTTTTAAGACTTTATTTATTTATTTGTCAGAAACTGAGAGAGAGTATGAGTGGGGAGGAGAGAGAGAGGATGACTCTCCGCTGCGCGGGGACCCTGATGTGGGACTCGATCCCAGGACCCTGGGATCATGCCCTGAGCCGAAGGCAGATGCTTAACCAACTGAGCCACCCAGATGTCCTGAATTTCTACTTTTTGATAGGATTACATTCTTAGGAAAAAATAAAAATTAAGATAAAATTCCCACTTTTTTCAAACTGTGCAAGAGGATATGCATTCCAAAATATTAAGATGGTGTTTCATGAGCCACACACAGGACACAGTTCCTTAGCATGTGTTACTGTTACATTCGAACCCTGGCTCGGAAGCTTGGATCCTGTCCTTTCTTCCTCACGGAGCCCAACGTCAGCCCCCATCCCCACCACACCACCCTCCCAGGGCCCCCGGCTTACTTGCCCACCCCCCACCCTGCAACACACCACCCGCGTGGAGCAAAGGCCTCTTCCTTCCTGGTGGGACCCATCCCATGTCTCAGCTGGAAATCCAGGCACAAGGCCCCAGATGAAGCTGTCCTGTGCCCGGCCCCCATGCTGGAGAGATGCCACGGGTTGTGTGTTGCTCTGAGAACAGGTGTCAGAATCTAAGATAAAACTCCAGCACTGTGCATATCTTGTCTCTACCTCCACCATCACTGACCCCTGGCCTTCACCCTCCTGCCCAGACTCCCACGTGGACTCAATCACATGTGGGCGGCCCTCCGGGAATCACAGCCTCATCATTTGTCTGCACCTTTGAGTCAGATAAAAATACTTCAAGCTCCTTGTTTCTCTTGGCATTGAAGGGAAATCCACAAGAATTGAAGCTAGTGATAAAGGCCCAAGTCGGGGAGCCTGGGTGGCTCAGCGGGTTAAGCCTCTGCCTTCGGCTCAGGTCATGATCTCAGGGTCCTGAGATCGAGCCCCACATCGGGCTCTCTGCTCCACAGGGAGCCTGTTTCCTCCTCTCTCTCTCTCTCTGCCTGACTCTCTGCCTACATGTGATCTCTGTCAAATAAATAGATGAAATCTTTTTTAAAAAAAAAAAAGAAAGAAAGAAAAAGAAAAAGGCCCAAGTCAACACAACCGTCTGAAATTCCAGCAAATCTGTTCCATTTGGGAAACTGAGGAATTCTGTGTTTTGAGGCTCACTTCTGGAGGTTAAGTCCGTCATGCTGCCTGCCAGTCTGCTTCTGTCTGCAGCGTCCCTTCATGTTTCTGGCCTCAGAGGTGGCCCAGCTGACGTCATACTCATGCCCGAGGACATCTCCACGGCTCCTCACTAGCCCATTCTGGAAGCAGGTTATCTTCCCACCGGGGTTTGCCTTCTTTCTCAATCCCCCTTCCTTTAACTTAATAGAAATGGCACCGAAGTCATAGGAAGACTTCGGTCACACAGAACATCCTGCGTCAGTCGTCCTCACACCTGCTAGAATGTGGTTCCTGTTAGACGCACCTTCCGAATCAGCCACACGGTTTTCCCGTGACTCCAAAATGACATTCGAATTAATATAAATGCTCTGCACATATTTTCGTTTTTGTTATTACTTCTGGTATTTAGCCTTCTAAGATGGTGATGCTTTTGTCTTACATTTCCCATAATTATAAATAATATTTTAATTTACAAAATACCACAAAATTTCAGATTCTCCTTTGGTAATTTTTTTCACCTCATCATCCCTGCTTCTTTCAAACCAACGAGTAACCTGGTGAACTGCCCAGTATCACTGTATAGTATCGAGAATATAAGATCCTAAAACAGCCGTCGCCGTTGACACTGCATTACCGTGAAGTAAAGTGATGGGCGATGCCGGATGAGAACACTTGTTGGCTCACAAACTGGCCCCCGATCCGGCAGGACAAGGAGAGACGGAAGGTTGGTAGGGTGGCAATTAAATAATCAAAGGAATGTACCTATATGGGCCTTGGGTGGTGTCGAGATGAGCCCACCTCCACACTAGCCTGGAATCCTGAAGGTCCATGTAGGTAGGGGCCTTGGCCAGGCTCAGTCACATATTCAGTACAGATGGTCTCAACACCCCCTTTCCCTCTCAGGGCCGCATCCTTGAAGACAGTTCCCACTGTGGGAATGGTGGGCAGAGCTGCATCCCAAGGATGGGAGAGGGTGAGGGGCCCCGACCGTCCAGGGCCGACTGCTCTCAATGACCACCTCCCACGGGAGGCTGGTGTAGGCGATGACATGTGTTCTAAATCCAGGTGAGTTTCACTGTATCCGATTTCCCACAGGGTTTCCCTTCGCACATTCTTCCTGAAAGCCTGCTCATGAACAACTAAGACAAACTAGTTAGCAGGCATGGCGTAAGTCCCCCCATACCGACTTCGAAGCACGCTCCTTCATTGAATCCAACACGTTAGTTATGCCAATGTCCATGTATAATGACAGCTTATGGCTAAAATCCAATGAAGAGAAATAAAAGAACGGCATTCATTTCCACTGAATGTTTCTCCATTGATTAAACTCCAATTCTTTGGTCTTCGGTCCCATGAGCCACACTTCGACTATTCAACTGCCGTATGTGAACCGTATTCAACATGGCTGCCACACCAGGCAGGTGACCGTATTGGACAGGGCGGGTGTAGGACGTCGTCCTCTCCAGGAAAGTTCTGTTGGGCAGCCCGTCATCACAGGCTTTTGGTAACAGCTTGCACTGTAAGTCTTCCACACAGCAAGGAGAACTGGGCTCCATGTGCAGTGTTCCTACTGGCTCCAGGCAACACAGGTTGAGAAGAAACCACTTAGAACTCTGCCTCACGGATGCTGGAACTCCCACCCACGGTCCCACTGTTAACCCAGCAAGAGGAACTGCCAGCCTCTGCCCGGACAGATACTCATTTAGCCTAGGAAGAGAGCCAAACAATAATAGTAATTGTAATAGCGGTGATAATTATAGTTAATGTCATGCAAATTGCTGGAAAATGAGTGCTATAAAAAGACCAACTCTGCCACGCCGCAAATGTATTTCAGCTAAGGGCTTGTACGCGATTGCAGACCAGTTTAATCTCTCTCCTGCATCTGCCCCTTCCGGGCTATCCCCTCCAAGGCAGCACCTCTTTTCGCCCCTCGTTTCTCTCCGCACTTGTATCACAAACATCTGCAGCGTTTTGATCACAGAAACAACGTGTTCCCTGAGTACGTACTATGTGCTGGGCACCGAGACAAGGGCCTCCACACATCAGTCCGTTTAATTCTCCAGCAGCTTGGTGGAGGGATGCCATTAGTAACTCTACTCTTAAATAAGAAACGAGCTGCTCAAAGAGAAACAGTAACTTGTTCACAGTCACACAAAGTGAGAGCAACAGACGAGACAAGAACTCCCTCAGGGTAGCCCACGGCAGCCATCCTTCATCACCAGCGTCCGTCCTAAATACCTAATGGGCTCAATAATGATGATTTTTAGATTCTAAAGAAAACTATGGGTGACCTTTCAGAAAAAAATGCAGGTACTCAAAAATAAAATTTAATTTCTGACCACTTTATGGACCTGAGCTTACAAAACCACAATCTACACATTTCTTTCTATGTATCATAGCTTGCCATTTAAAGCATTAAATTACTGTTTAGAGTCTGTCCTCCACCCCTTCTTAAACCTTATTCTGCAGGCCAATCTTCTCTCTTGGACTCACAAAGCAATTCAACCAAGAAATGTTCCACATTTTTGTTTGTGTAATCCTTTCATTTGGAGAGTCCCCTCAAATGCACATTGTGTTCAATGCAGAGTACAAAAAGCTCCCAGAAAACTTTAAATTGAATCTGGGAATGGGGACCACCATTTTTAAACATCATCCCAGGTAATTCTGATAAAAGTTGCACATATTAAGAGGCATTGAATATCATAATTTCTACTCCCCTTCTGTAGGGAGGAGTTGCTTACCAGAAGAGATGGTGCACCAAGGGGTATGTTTCTCTGCCACCCGTGGGTCTCTGGGACTATGGAGAGTAGTTCTCACCAGTGAACATAAATGGGCATGGTTTCTACTACCTCCAGGAAAGGTGGTGCTTATGAAGCAGTTTGCTTTCTCCCTCACTTAGCAGTCCTTTACTGACTTGATGAAGACTAAGATGGGGGCCTTAAGAGTTACTTGTTAAAGATGGCGGACCATAAGACAGAGGAACAGTCTGTCCTTGAATCATGTCTTTGGAGAAGAGTCTCCCCCAGCCAAAAATATTTAATTTCAAGTTCAGTTGAGGATGATTTTAATTTATTTTACTATAAAGCCCTGAGGTTTGAAAATTGATCTGTTAACATACCTAGCATCATTTTAGCTAATACATAAAGTTGCGCCAGGATGAGTGTTGTCATAGGAAAAAAATAAAACACATGGAATTATCTACCAACAGAGTAGGGTAGGGGAACAGGGCACAACGCATCTGATATTGGAGTTAGAAAACTTGTAGCCTGAACTATGCAGTAGCAAGGAATTTGCAAAGCTACCATCTGCATACGCTAGAAAAACAGACCATGTAGCTATGGAGTCCAGCAGCTGAGAATGGTCAGATTCTTGTATGTTGGCTACTTTGTGGTTTCTCCTGCAAAATATTGTCCAAAAAATTATCTCAGGCAAGAACTGGCTGGTGTTCAAAAAGAGGTCAAAAAAGGTCCTCCCACTGTGCAGTCTGCCATCTTTAACAAGTAGCCCCAAGGTCGCCATGTTAGTCTTCATCGAGTCAGCAAAGGGTTGGTAAGTGGGGTACAAGGTTTTGGAGCATTAGAAATCCTGAATATTCCTTAACCCCAGATATTAAGGAATATGTCTGGGAAAGACTAAAAATATCAGAATGCCAGAAGAATTTCTTAGATGAACAAAAATAACAGTTCTTACTAAGGTGTCGTCTCCCCCACCAACTGCTTCAGTGGTCCCCAGGTAACATTTCAGATGTGAGAGAAAAGGAACAAGCAGGGTGTTAGGATCTCATGGAAGAGAACGTGGAAGGCACGCTGGCCTATGGGACAGACTGGAAACAAAGGGATCAGAAGCTTCCTAAACTCTGGAGGAAACTGGGCTGCCAAAGGAACTGCAAGTTCAGATCGAAAGCCTTTGACAAGCGTCAGACCTCCAACTGCCCGGTCTGAAAGCAGCAGGGCAGGTTTGTAGAGAACCGTCATCCCGTGGATGAGGAGGCACAGAGGCCGTACAACTATCCCCACTCAGAGAAGCGCCATGTAGATACATTTAAGATTGGAAGGGTGACAGAACGTGCCACCCCAAAATATGCCACTGTGGCAGGAGGGTTATTGGAAGCCATAGGCAATCGAAGACAACAGGTGCAACAGGGGCCGGGGGTCTGATCTCCACCCCTCTTTGCTTCCAAGAGATGAAACTCCAATAGGAGAGACCTTCTCCCTGTACCAGGAAGAAACACACATTCTGGGGAGCGGAGACTGGGGACAGGAAGTCTGTGAAACCTTGTTAAACTAACTCTTATCTTCCCTTATTCTTCCAACATATTCTAGTTACTTGCCCACAGGTGCCTGTCTGTGTTCAACCCACCTGTCCCAGCAGTAAGCCTGGCCACTTCCCAGCTTCTCCATCCTTTAGCAGGCTCCTGAGGCACAGAAAACTGACATTAAATAAATCCGTATGCTTTCCTCTGGTTCTGTGTCAACGTAATTCTCAGGCCTGCAAGGAGAGCCTAAGAGAATGTCTCCCCTACAGGCTGTACGACAGGTGAGCCATCAACTCAAGATTTTCCAAAAGCCTTAATGTGTGGAACATCACCTGTGGGATGTGTTCAACACAGAGAACAAAAAAACACCCAGAAAACTTCAAATTGGATCTGGGAACGGGGATCACCATTTTAAAACATCATTTCAGGTAATTCTGATGCAAGTTTCACATATTAAGAGGCGTTGCAAAATCGTAAGCAAGGGAAAATGAGGTGGTTCTTATTAAATATTAAAATTGTCTAATTAATTTTAAAATGGCAATTGAAATTAAGCAGAAGATTTTTCCTGACCTTCAGTTTTTTTGATATCACTTTTTTTTAATACCACCAAGACCATTATAAAGATACATACACATAAACATATTTAGGGCTTAAAATGTTTCAAGGCGAACACTAAGGGTTTTAAAAGTGCTATGTGACTTTCAGGCAGGACTATATCCATCAAAAAGCTTTTCCAAGGGAAAAGAGGAAAATTATGCTAACTTTAAAGATGAATTATATCATTTTGTAGATCCCCGTCCAATGAAGCATTGAAATAGCACAGGCTGAACATAAAGCCAGATGAGGTATTATTTAGAAATGTCCTTCTGAATTATACTTATTCAGCGTGGAAAATGGTATCTATTTCCTAGAAGACAGTGTGCTCTAGAAGATAACATATATGTTGTTTGAAGTTTGTAAGAAATAAATTTTTCCATAATAATGAATGAGTAATTTATGCCCGACAAAATGACTTTGTAATCGCTGAATGGAGATAAAAGAGAAATGTGATTATCCTAATTAATGATGATGCTACAGAGGTGCCTCCGGAACAGCATGGGGCGTGTGCGGGACTAAGAAGTACTATTTGGTTATTTGAAAAACGCTGCTGATTGTGAATTATTAGCAGATATGTGGGTGTCTTTGCGATCGCAGCCAACTTGCCGTTTTGAGCGGCAGTAAGGAGCCCGCCGGGATGGCATTCGGGGGACGCACTGAACCGAACCCGGCCGGTCCTGCTGCGTCCCACACCGGGCAGCTGCGTGGAGCGGGGCCAGCGAGCTTTCCCGAGGGATGCTGGTTCAAGATAAAACACCACCTGACTCTAAAATGGTACCATTTGTTTGAAGCTGTGTCCTGAAAGCCTTCAGTGAAATCTAATTCAGGGAAAACACACAAAACGCACCATAGATTTTAGACTCTACCTGAACCAGTACAGAATTCAGGGCTGAGTATTTTCTCGTGAATTAGAAATTGTCAGAACAAAGCAAATGGGGGGTGAGAATAAGGGATCAGCCCTCTGGTCGCAAACATGACAGCAGCGCAGGTGGCTTTCTTCTTCTTTACTCCTCTTACCTGGGAGAGGGGCAGGTGTCCCACTGTGGCTTCTCTGGGAAGTGGAATTGAGATAGCATCACGCTCATGGGGTGGGTTGCTGTCATCGTCCTCCTGCAGGAAGGGGGAGGGAGGGGACAGACTGGACCTCTGGTCTGGTGGGCACACAGCTCATCTACGCCCAGCTGCCCTAACATGATGCTGAGAATTCCATGTCCAAGGGCAGGGTCCACTAGGTATGTAGACAGACCTTCAGCTGGAAACGAACAGTGCTAGACAAGATACGTATTAAAATAAAATTATTCCACCAAATATTTGTCAATACCACAAGGATTCCACAGTGGCCAAAATTAAGTAAAAACAGGAGGAATAGAGTTAACATTAACTCTCAGGCTTTGAACCCAAGGGCATTTTTCAAACCCAAGTGACTTGAGCTTTATATATTTTTCAGAGCTCTGAGGGAGGCTGAGCAGGAGATGAAGGCTGTGGTCCCCACACTCGGAATTTCCACAGGACAGCAGCATCGCTGGGACGCCAAGGGACGCATCTAAGTGTGAGGGCAGAGAAAGGCTGTCACTCACCAGGAAGGAAAGGAAGGGAAAAGGTCCACATTCAATCGTACCACTGGGTTGCTATAAAGATACTTCGTGCTCGGTGCCCATGGTCACGGGTGGCTCTTGCTTGGGGAATGCCACTGGCACTCTCCGTACCTGGGTGGTCACAGTAAAGCCTCACCTGTGCCTTATCTCAGAAACCTCAGCTGGCCATGAACACAGTGACCTTGCATTGTCAAATGCAAATTCTCTCTGTGAGGCCCCACAGCCCCCCTCAGCAACGCCTCCCAGGAAAACTTAACACGTAATGTGCATTCCCAGTTAATCATCGCAAGAAAGATGAAACAGCATGTCATGCCCAAAACTATGGTCGAGAACTGAAACAGAAGAACCTCCAGATATTAGAATGATCACAGCCAAATACGAAATGGTACCTGTAAAATATTTAAATTAATAAACGTAAGTGTTTAAATGTGAGTCAAGACCAAGCGTCTATTAGAAAAACGAACAGGTGGATTTGAGAAAAACAATAAGGGACCAAACAGAGTATCTCTGCAGTGAAAATCAATAAGTAAAATCGAAAACTTACTGTATATATTTAATAACAGATTAGACGTATTTAAAGAGAGAGTAGGAAAACCGGAAAAAGATTTGATGGCACTTGGTCTTAGCCACAAAGCCGAGAAGTGATTAGAAGAAAGTTTTGAAGACAGTGCCCGAAATGCAGCCCAGGAAGAGAGCATTTGAGAAAGAGTCAAGAGAAATTCAAGGCCAGGAATGAGTCATGCCGCCAGCTCTTCCTGGTGTCCAGCCTGTAGACGGCAGACTAAGGTGGGGCTTCCCAGCCTCAGCAGCCCCGTCCCTAATCATAAGTCCTTTTCTGTGTCTCTATTCACAGCCCATAGTCTGTCTCTCCGGAGATCCTGACTTACACACAGGGAGACCCTGTCTGACCCATCACACTGCCCCCACTTTTCCTGAGCTCCCAGTGTTGTCCATTTCAGGGAAAACTGCAGAAAAATGAAAGCTCCCCTCACCTGAGGTCCCAGGGATTGTACCCCGTCACCCTGTCCCCTGATGGACATTCTGGGACTTGCCGTGAGTTCTACAGGTTTCTCCTTAGCCCTCATGTGATGGCACCTGTCTGTGCTGAGTTCTGTCATCTGAGGTCAGCTCGCATCCTGAAGCCACGACGTTTAGTCTCATGGAGAACTTAGCCTTCTGATGGCTCACAAAGGGTGTGTCTTGTACTTTATCTTGCTGTTGTCCTGTTATTAGAGTGGGGGAAAGCATCCCAGCTGTCCCGCTCTCCACAGATCCGATGTCCCCATTCTTCCTCACATGCATGCCTGAGAAAGCCCTCTCCATCCACGCTGCCCCTCCGCACCCCGGGGCCCCTGCCCTGTCGTGGCTCGGACGTGGGAATGATCGCTGTTCTAGTCCGACAGCTCGGGAGTCCAGATCGTCACCGTACAGGGACCGGAGTATAGCTCATGGTGTCAGATTTGAGGTCAGAAAAAATACGTATGATAATCCTGGAAAAACCTGGGTAGTAAGTATTTTTTCCGGCTCTTTCATGGCTGATTGCAGCGGTGTTGGGAGGAGGACCGTACTGGGGAGTAACGGTGAGAGCTCCACTGTGGGCACCTTCTCAGCCTCAGTGTTGTCGCTCATTAATATTTCACATGGCCTCAGGGGAGACACGCCCGCAATGAGATCTCCTTTAAACCCTTCCGGCCTGATTGTCGTTGGAGTCCTTCAGATTACCCTAGGAACCCAAAACGGGAAAGGTGGATGCTGGTTCTGGAGACGGAATTTGCTCTGCTGTAAACATTCCCTCCTTCCACTATTACTGCCCTATTTCAGACGTGGGTGATCAATTCCAAGATTGTCGTAAGAGCCTGAGAGAGAGAGGGGAAGGGAGAGGGAGGGGCGGGGAGGGAGGGGAGGGAGGGAAGAGGAAGGAGGGGAGCCAAGACTTCGATTTCAAACCTCTCAGGGGCTCCCATTGCCGACAGACTAAAGGATCTCCTTAGGAGGACTGCAGGCATGTGCTCTGTGTTGGAACTGTCATGTCAGAACTACCTCCCTGTATGGATATTTTGCTTTTGCCTTGTTTTATGAATGAATAATTTGCCTTTTTTGATAACTCTTCAATAGAATGCATCAAAGCCCCACTTACTTCTTGCCCCTGCACTCATGTTTTAAGTCAGTGTGATATGCCAGACTTGTTTTCCTCTTTTCAGAACTATGAAATACATTGTCCTACGCATTTTATTTTCTGGTTGAAGTTTTCATAAAACATAATTTCTTAGTATCATCCTTTTCAGGGTAAGGAGAGGCAGTGACTTCAAAAGGAATTTTAAATAATGGCTGGAGAAAATCTCAAAACAATACACTCATGAGGATTAGTGAGAAATGTAAATAACTCTAGGCATGAGAATTTTTAACGAGCTAGAGCTTCGTAGAAGCTCTTTGAAATGATTGATAATTAACTATGTCTGCCCAGTGCTAAGGGAGAATATTTAAGAAAATCATTTTTTACAACTTCATGATAAAATCATTTCAGGCCTGGCCCTGCGGAAAGCAGCTCACCTTCATCCCTCGGTCAGCTCTGGATCTTGTTCCATGACTGTGTCCAATTACTGACCAGTTGTTATAACCAAATAGCTTCCCAGGTTTTCCTTTGATTTCTCCCTGCTCCTCCCCGAGTGTCCTAAACGGACCACGGCGTCAGAGCAGCGGAGGCCGCCGAAGTCCCACTACACAAGGACACTGGTGAACTTCAGGAACACAGGAGAATAACGAAGGGACAAAGACCACACATTCCATTACAAAGAATGACAAGGAGATACTGTTGGCCAATCACCTGTCCATTTACACCAACGATTCCTGTGGCTGTGTGTGCATGTGGGGTGTGTGAGGGAGGCTATGTTGACAACTGTCACCCCCATATTTCAGAAGAGGGAAATGTCAGGTAACATGGTTTCTTAGCCCATCAGAGGACCACGGACGGGGATGAGAGAGGTAACAGGAACAGACTTCCCACCACTCTGGAGGCTGAAGGTCCAAGATCCAGGCGCTGGCAAATGGGGTGTCTTCTGAGACCCCGCTTCCTGCCTCATGGAGGATGACTTTTTGCTGTGTCCTCTCCCTGGGGTCTCTCTTATAAGGTCAGTAACCTCCTCATGGGGCCACGCCTCATGACCTCATCCCCGCCCAGAGGCCCCACCTCCTGACACCAATGCTGAGGGTTAAGGTCCAACGTCTCAATCTGGGGGACGTAAACACTCAGTAAGTCCATAACACATGCTCGAGATCAAATAACAAGAAGCTTCCGGAGTCCATATCCTTAAATACTGAGATGCACCCTGCTTGGGTGACATGTAAGTATTGCTGTATTTTATTATTACCTGAAGTACCCTCACTAAATCCTAGAGCGGTACATATTCGTGTGCATTTTACGCATTTCAGTAAGAAATGGGTGACTACTCACTTTATCACTTTGTGTATAATTGTTATTTTTTTTCTTTTTTGTTGTTTATCTCTATTTTTATTTAAATTCTAATTAGTTATCATTTAGTGTACTATTTGTTTCAGGAGTAGAATTGTCATTTTAATCACCTGTTTGCTCCAAGATTCTTAAAAGACTTCAAGGCAAAGATTACACATAACGATGTCTCCCAACACTCATAATAACACTTGGCCCGAGGTCATAGCTTAATGACGGTTTAAAGAATGAAGGAATAGCATCATATTCTTCCATGCAACTTGAGCTCAGGTCAAGAAACGTCACGGTGCATTATCAAAAGTCGTTCAGATCTGGAAGACCAAGATAAGTAAGATTCAAGCCTTCATGGTGTTCCTTGTTCTGCCCCTTTTCTCACCTGAAAAAATCCAACAAAATTTGACAAAGTGTGTCTTCCATCGAAGCCATCCTGACCACCCACAGATCACAGTCATCTGTTTCCAGGAGCAGACGTAGGTCATTTCCAAAGAAAGGAAATTCAGACCGCGCTATCAAATGGCCTGTGTTGTCTTTTTTTTTTTTCTTTTTTTCTTTTTTCTTTTTTTTTTTAATTTTTATTTTTTATAAACAAATTTTTATCCCCAGGGGTACATGTCTGTGAATCGCCAGGTTTACCCCACGACCAAGTGGGATTTATTCTAGTGGCCTGTGTTGTCTTATACATGGGCAGGTATCTTCGCTTTCTCCATTAGACTGTAATGTCTTGAGAGTTTGGAGGAGCCTGACTGTTTTTTTTAAGTCCAGTCCTATGTCATTTCTTGATGCGTAGTTGTTATTCTGTGAATTCCCTAAAATACAGTGCTTGACAAATCTTCAGAGATAAAAATTGTGGAAAGAAAAGTAAAAAGCATATTTTAAAGGGAATAGAAGTAGGTATCATGATGGAATATGAGTGAAAAAGAAAATGTGACCCCAAGTCTGGCAAAGAATATCCTATATGGATTCCACAAATATCTCTTAGTAAAGGTAATAAAAAAAGGTCCATTGATTAAAAGAAATCGAATCCATGGCTCATAATAGCATCTCATTGATTGAAAGGTATTCCTTGTAATGGTGTCCTTCAACGAAACACCTGTCACGCATTAGCCTTTCAACCCCAGGATCCTGGAAAGGCTTTTCTTGCTTTACTACTTGGTCATATGACCTCATCCATGACATTTAATTAATTGCATCTATTGAACGTAGATTTGGGGTTTTCTAAAAATAGAGAGAAAACCATTACAAAAACAAGATATTCCTCCATACAATATGTAACAGAATTTAACCCTTCGATCTGCATACCTGGATATATTTTAGCAAACTTGATCATCTCTGATACATGGATTTATACAAATAGATAAGTTTTAAATTTAGAAGATGTGTGTTTGCATTGAGATATATTTAGAAGCTATCATAATATGTTAATTTACTCTAAGAAAGCACCTTTAAAATAGAACATCAGTAATCTTTTTCTAAAAGATGAATTAAAATTATACAGAATTCTGTATATAAGGAAGTTAATACACTAAGAAAAATTCAACAAGGTTTTGCCATTAAAGACAAGCAATCAAATGCATGCTTTAACAGATAAGCAGCAAAATAAATGAACATTTATTCAAACATAATCTTTATTTCCAGCTTCAAACTTGTGTCACTTCTGTAAGCAACGGAAGAAGAAAGGTAATACTTTTTAAATAAAATAAATGTATTTTCATTTTTAACAAAATACCTAAATAATTTTATTTTTCACTTAACAAATAAAATCTATAAACTACAATGGTACTATTAAAAAAAAACAACTGTATGCTCTTTTATGCCATGTCTCAGAAAGATAAATGACCTTTCCTATCGACTGTCTATATTTTTATGTAAATACCTTAAACCTTCCAGAAGTAAAATAAATGATTAGCATTTTAATTTAGGTTAGAATTTGAAACTAACTGAAGTAAATTTTATTGCAAATTCTCAAAAGGAGTTTAGAAGCACTCAGATTCAATCACACTCAAGTCTTGACAGTGTTTTTGCATTAATATATCCACTCTTTCAAAATAGGGTTTAATGAATTCACAAGTTTGCAAATGATTGCTGATCTTAATGGAATAATAATTTCAAAGAAAATCCTCAGCTATTCAAATGTCACTCATAAATATAGCAGAAAGAATTATAATGGAGGAGATAAACAGAAAGTTGTGGTCAAAAAGTTTATCTACAAACTTGATAAGAATGAATCCATTAGTGGTGGAGGAGTCTGATTGTGGGCTTGCCTTGCACGTAGGAAAGTGCCGCAGCTGATAATGCCTTCCTCTCGCACTTCCATAATTGATGGCCATATCTAGTCCCATCGTGACCAAACAGAGGCGATGTCTGGATAATGGCAAATAAGTTGCTGGAAATCGAAATAATTAGAAAAATTATTTTGACTGCACAACCTTTTCAAAAATGTTTGATATCTATTTTCATTAACTTAATATTTGATCAGAATTTTAACCTCCATGAATCAGAAAATCTCTGATGCAATCACTAGAATAACATTTCTGGTATGGTTGGAAATAAACCAAACATTATAATTCACAACCAATGGGGAGGGCAAAATCAAATGGCAAGTGATAACTCAAATTTCTGTCTAAAATGTCCCTGAATATGTAGAAGACAAGCTTGAATGACATTAGAACTAACCTTGTCAAGGTCCTCTGGCGTTTATCAGACAGGTCTGAACGTGTCCTAAACTTTCCAAATGGACCAGTTGGAATGAAGGCAGAGGGAACGATGGCTTCTGCTTGGTAACAATTGGCTCACAAAACTCAGATTGGATAGAGGAATGCCAGGAGTCCACAGGAGCTGGAGTCCCAAACACAGGTGGGTCGGCACAGTGTTCAATGGGTTCAAATAAACCAACACATACATCTCAGGAGCACATGACCCCATGGGATTTCTTCACATGCTCCTTCATTGATCTGGCCTATTCATGGAACACCTGCTCCAGGAAACACTGAAGAACCCAGGAGACTGTGGCTTAGAAGGAAGAATTCCACTGGATTCTGTCTGCCCGTGGTCAAGACCATGTTCAGGGGATGTCACGTCTCGTGCACGTCCCAACAAGGCAGCGATGAGACCAAACGTTTCTGCAAGAAAGCTGAACGCAGAAGCTGTAGGCCACACAGACTGGAAGGGGGGCCGCTGGGGGACAAGGCGTGAAGAAGGCAAGAAGCTTGTGGCTGCAGGGAGGCCTGGAGAGAGGCTTGGGAAGGGGGTCAGATGGAGCACTGCCGCATTCACAGGGAGGCCTCCTCCATGCAGACCCACTGCATTAGGACAGAGTAAAAGTAAGCAAAGGGGACCTCAAGATTAAGAACCATCAGACATGCAAGGAACACAAGCCACCATGAGTAATGTTTATCTGTGAAAAAGAAGCAGTACATTTAGGCCTTTCTCCCCGTCAAGCTTCGGACTGTGAAACTTTCAATTCCAAAAAGCAAATCAGGATCCGAACCTTGAGTCGTAAGAGGGTCCGCCCCATGAGCACATACACTTCAGACCACTTTGCTCAGTCCTTTCCCTCTGGCACCTGAAACAGCACCTGAGTATAGCAAGCACACGCGGTCATCAAAGGGATAAATGAAGGGCTGACTTGTTGTTCATTAATAAATAACTGGGAAATTTAAAGACAGACAACAAACCAAGAGCTGGCAGGCAAAGGGTTTCACCACCAATGGACAAAAGCCCCAGCAGTCCCTTTTGGGAGAAAAAGCAGCTCAAACCCTCTAGTTACATACGGAAGAGCCTCAAACTAGGTGGAAACCAGGTACACACAAACTGAGGTTCAAACGAAATTCCTTTTCACACTCACCGGATGGGCACCATTTTAGAAACGTGATCATATAAATTTCTGGTGAGGAAATGGATCACGGGAGCTCTAGTGTCCTGTTGGTAAGAAATCAAACTGGGAGGACTACTTCAGGAAGGCATTTGACATTATCTCATTAAGTTACATAATTGTATCCTACTGCACAGGGGCCTACCGCACAGCACCCGCATTCCTAGGCACGTGCCCCGGGAATGCTTTGCACGGGTGCACCTGGAAAATTTCTAAGAAGGGTCATAGCTGTGCTGCTTATAAAAGAAAAAAAAAAGAGAAAAAAAACCACAACTGGAAACAGAGTAGGTGTTCATCCACAAAGAGTGTACATAAGCTGCAATCGAGATTTCTACTAGTCAAGTTTATGCAACACAGCAAATGCACTCGTCCACACATAACATGACTGGGTCCAGAAGACAGTGTGCAGCATCAAGGAAGAGATCCCAAGACTACACAGTAAGAACACGTTCTTATGTGCCTCAGCGGCATAATAAAACCTCGCAGGATCTTCGAGAAGCACACCACCAGTGTAAGACAACTATGGGAGACAGGTAAAGAGAGTGCCTCCCTCCCTGGGTGGAGATCAGGGTGGGAGAGGGCCAGAAACACCAAGGGACAGGTAAGCCCACAGCGGGGGCGGGGGGGGGGGTGTGCCGGGTCCAGTCACTGACGTTCCAGTGCGTTACGACCGACATTCATGACGCGTGTGCTAATCTGTAGGTACTCGCATGGCTTAGTGACTCAAACGACTCTGAGCTTGGACTGCCCGTCTCTCCCTTCGGAACACCTGAGCACCCACCAGGGCATCTTCCTTCTTCTTCCAGTGTCATCTGGGTAGTTCATTGTGGTCGACCCCCTGGACCCCCCAGACAGACTCAAAACGTTCTCCATCTTGCATGTTTTAAAAACAAGCCCTGGCACTGCCAGTAAAACTCAGAATTGATTGTACCATTCTTCAAAGGTCGTTGAAGGGTTTCGTGCTCCACAGAACACATGCAAACATTTCCCGTGGCCACCGAGACCTCCGAGATCTGAGGCCTCCTGCTCTCCAGCTCCCTAATCCCAGCTCTCCCTTCAGGTGGCCCACGACGCAGGGGGACCCTCGGAAAGGCAAGTGGGCACCTGCCCGCATGGCGGCAGAGGCAGCCGCGGGTGGCACGGAATGACGTTGCCTCTGGTCCCTACTTGTTACCGATCTCTAGGAGTCTTCATTTCCTTTCCCGTTGAGTGCTATGTAACAGTCCCAACCTCATGGGGTTGTGAGGCACTAAGTAAGGTAAATATCTGTAAAGTGTTTAGGAAATTTCTCTGGGAATGTGCAAGCTATCTGTGTCTGTTGCACAAAGTAAGCGGTGTACCTCCCACTCTGAGCGCTGGGAGAGGCCTAGCTCAAGTTTAGATCAAGCCTCACCAACTCCGCATGGATCCCTGTGAATTCTTGGGCTCTCCCAAGCCCGCCCACAGGCTCTCACCCTCCACGGCTGGTAGAGCCTTGCTCCGTAGTTATCTGTCTCCCGCTCTGAGTCCATAATCTCTTTGAAAGAAGGAATCTTATTTTTCCTTGTTTATTTATTATGATTTTTTTTTACTTCTTTTCAGTGTAACAGAATTCATAGTTTTTGCACCACACCCAGTGCTCCATGCAATGCGTGCCCTCCCTAATACCCACCACCTGACTCCCCCAACCTCCCACACCCACCGCTTCAAAACCCTCAGGTTGTTTTTCAGAGTCCATAGTCTCTCCTGGTTCACCTCCCCTTCCAATTTCCCTCAACTCCCTTCTC
>PISX010008053.1:0-84722 GCA_004024625.1 Mellivora capensis | reverse complement strand
ACGGAGATCACAAGTAGGCAGAGAGGCAGACAGAGAGAGAGGGGGAAGCAGGCTCCCCGCTGAGCAGAGAGCCCGATGCGGGGCTTGATCCCAGGACTCTGGGATCATGACCCGAGCCGAAGGCAGAGGCTTTAACCCACTGAGCCACCCAGGCGCCCCTTAAGTGGTTTCAAACAATAAAAGTTTTTCTCTCACTCAAGCAAGAGCCCAACATGGATTCCTGCTTAGGGAAGTCTATCAGCAGCAGTGAAGGGATTCAGATTCCTCCAAGTCCTTAAAGTCTATACTGTTCAGTCAAAGGATAGAAAAAGGAAATGGAGGGATGACTGGGTGGTTCACTGGGTTAAGTCGCTGCCTTCTGCTCAGGTCATGATCCCGGGGTCCTGGGATGGAGTCCCGGGATCGAGTCCCACATCAGGCTCCTTGCTTGGTGGGGAGCCTGCTTCTCTCCTTGCCTCTGCCTGCCACTCTGCCTGCTTGTGTGTACTCTCTCTTTCTCTGACAAATAAATGAATAAATAAAAACATCTTTAAAAAAAAGAAAAGAAAAAGGAAATGGGAAGTCATGGAAGGCAAGTTTTATGGGTCAGCCCTGAAAGTGATGTGTATCACTACTGCTCACATATCAGTAGCCAAAATTCAGTCATCCAACTGCACCAAAATGTAAGGTCTAACTGGTCAGAATCTGTCACACCTTATGTTTATATCACACAATTTTTAGAAGACTTTCTTATACTTTACTGTATAGTACAGTTTCACGGAAGGCAGTAAAGCACAGTGGTTAAGAGTATGAGCTCTAGAGTTAAAATCACTTGGATTTATTTCTTGGCTTCACTGTTTGAAGCACAGGTGTCACCTAGGATAAATTAAATCACCTCCCTGTGCCTCATCTGTAAAATGGTGATAATAACAAAAGCCAACCACAGGACTCTTAGTTAAGATTAAGTGAGTTTAAATGTAAAGTGTTTAAACAGTGCCTGGCATGGGTCTGGCATGCAGTAAGTACTCAGTGAGGATTAGCCATTATTATCATATTAGAACTATCATATTAGGACTGTAGCAATTTAGTGACAGAGTGAGCATTAAATAATGTGAAATGTAGAGAGACAGCAGCAGAGGCCAGTGTAGAAAAAGCCATCGATTTGTCCATTAAGCTATATGAATAACTGTAGAAAATTCTGCTTTGTTATAGTTGTTTAGCACCAACCAAGTGGTGAAAGAGGCAAGATTCCCAAATCATAGCAAATTTCAGTTTGCATGTTTACAACTGCAAAATAAATGACCTCTGAGCAAATCAGATGGCATTGCAGTCAAATTAAATCCTAGAAGATTCAGATGGGGTTTTATTCCAAAGATCTCATATTGAGGTAAGTAATCCACACCTTGGAGAAACAGTGCTTATCAATTTGAGATTTACTTTCTCTCCTTCCCTCTCTCAGGATAAAATATTTTAGTAGGTCACAGCCAGAGGACCTGAGTGAGCTCATTTCACTTGAGCAAGTACTTGACATATATTTAGTGTAAGCATGAATATTGCCCATGGGTATTTATTTTTGGAAGGTTCACTTCCTTTTCTATGTTTTGTGCTCTGTCCCCATGCCTGTCAAATAATCTTTTCACTTTGTCATTTGTGGTTTCTTGGTAAATGTCCAAATATCCTTTTTATTTTAAAAAATTCTTTTAAAATTAAGCTTTTGGGGGCACATGGGAGGCTCAGTCGGTTAAGCCTCTAACTCTCAGTTTCAGCTTACGTCATTATCCAGGGGTCCTGAGATCGAGCCCCATGTCAGGCTCCCCTGTCAGCGTAGGGTCTGCTTGCCTGTCCCTCTCTGCTCCTTCCCACACTCATGCTTTCTCTCCATCTCTCTATCTCTAAAATAAATAAATAAAATCTTTAAAAATTAAAAAAAAATTAAAATTAAACCTTTTGCTTTGACATAATTGCAGATTGGCATGCAATTGTAAGTAATGATATAGAGACCCAGGTATACTTTACCCATCATTTCCCCCAGTGGTAACACAGTACTGGTACAATATAGTACAGGAGAGTACAGTATCACGATCAGAATACTGACATTGATATAGTCAGATACAGAACATTTTCATCACTACAAGGATCCCTCTTTTGCCCTTTTATAACTGCCCTCATCCTCCACTCACTCCCAACTCTTCCTTGAACCCTAGTAATGACTAATCTGTTTTCCATTTTATAATTTTGTCATTTCAAGAATTTTATGTAAATGAAATCATATCGTATGTAACCTTTCATCATTGGCCTTTTTTTTCACTCAGCATAATTCTCTGGTGATATTATTCCAGGATGTTGTGTGTATCAAGAATTCCCTCCTTTCTATTGCTGAGTAGTAGTCCATGGTATGGGTGTATTGGTTTGTTCTACCATAAACCTGCTGAAGAATATCTGGGTTGCTTCCAGTTTTAAATATCCAGAAAACAGTATGCAAACAATACACATCAACCATCCCTCCAACCTAATATCTAACAACCAAGTAGGAAATGGGGAAAGACTGAACTAGATAGATTTTTTTCCTAATGCATAAATGTATAGGAAAAAAAAAACAATATGAAGCCCATGAAAATATGCTACAATGTCAAATTCAAGTATTTCGCTTTTATGATATGAATAGATACCACAGTTTCAAAGAACATTTACAATGAGGAATTTTAGAGAGCTTTTCTCTGTATCCCCCCCAAATCCAGAAAAAATTAGATTCTATGAATCAAGAACTAAAAGATGAGATAACAGACTTGGATGACAGGGAGTTGGCTAAAAAGTGAATTATAGAAAGAAAGATCAGGAAGAAACAAAAAGAAAAGTCACCCGCAAAAATGAAAACACTGTTTCTAGAGATAAATTACAGATATAGAAAAATATTTTGGCAATTAGGATGATACACTTGGATAATTCTATTATAATGAGAAAAAAATGAAATTTTTAAAGAAAAGATCACAGAAAAAAATGCAGAGAACAGAGAGTTGACAAATGAAAGCAAAGTGAAACTTTAGACTGAACTGAGGAAAGACTGGTCTATATAGATGGAACAGGCTCATCTGTAAGTATCAAAATTAATGAAAAGACATCACTACTATTTAAATATACCCCCACGACTGTAGGGAATTACAATTCTAGGGAGTTCCTATCCTAGAATAAAAATTGAACTTGTTTTAGACAACTTATAACAAAAATAGCATCTCATAATAAATAGAAGAAAAGAGAGCAACATCTATAATTCTAAGGGAACACAAGATTGAGACTCAAGAATTTCAACCAAAACCAAATTTGTCATTTATGTTTGAAAGCAGCGGAATTTAGTCTCAGGTATGGGAGGCCTTAGAACATATGCCATTCATCTATCCTTAAATAAACTGTGAAGACCTGTTTCAGATAAAAATGAGAAACAAAGAAAACAGAAAACTCAATGATGGCATTATAAATTAGTTAGTTATTAGACAATGAAATGTAGAATTAAATTAATAAAATGATTTTTTTGAATTATTTCAAAGCAAGAGGCAAAGATCTCTTTAAAAAGACAGCATAAAAATATTTAATGTTGGGTGCAGGGGGTACTAATTCTTTTGTATTACATATTTTACTTTTTTGGTACATTAATCATTAAAGAAACATGGATTTATTTATGTAATATGATGGTAATCTTTAGTAGAATGATAAAACAAATACTACCAACATCACCAGAATAAGCAGTTAAATTTCAGTTTTCTTAAACAAAATTAGAAATCAATAGAATTATCAAAGAAGCATAAAAACAAAATGACACATGTTAAAAGACATGAAGATGCCAGCTATGACAAGAACTATCAACGAGTCAAAATTTTCAATTAAAATACATAAATATTCTCAGACTATGTCAAAATACAAAGTCAATTATGTGTTCTTTCTAAAAAGACACATTGTCAAACAAAGTAAGAATATTTTAAGATAGTTAAACAATTTCAAAGTAAAAAAAAGGACAAAAGGAGAAAAGCACACATATATTATTGATGATGGTCAGAGTAGAACTCAAGGGAAGGAAAGCACTAAACAGGACAAAGACAATGATTATTTTATTTTTATAAAGGTAACTTTGTAACAGAGATAAGTGATTATGTATGTAACATATAAAATGTACAAAACAAAACTATAAAATCAAAACAACAATGATACACCACATCACACCAGTCAGAATGGCTAAAATTAACAAGTCAGGAAAGAACATGTTGGCGAGGATGTGGAGAAAGGGGAACCCTCTTACACTGTTGGCAGGAATGCAAGCTGGTGTAGACACTCTGGAAAACAGTATGGAGTTCCTCAAAAAGTTGAAAATAGAGCTATCCTACGACCCAGCAATTGCACTACTAAGTATTTAGCTGAAAGATACAAATGTAGTGATCCAAAGGGCACATGCACCCCAATGTTTACAGCAGTAATGTCTGTAATAGCCACACAATGGAAAGAGCCCAGATGTCCTTTGACAGATGAATGGATAAAGAAGATGTGGTATATATGTACAATGGACTACTACTCAGACATAAAAAAAAAATGAGATCTTGCCATTTGCAACAACATGGATGGAACTAGAGAGTATTATGCTAAGCAAAATAGGTCAATGAGAGAAAGACAATTATCATATGATTTTAATCATATGTGGAATTTAAGAAACAAAACTGAGGATCATGGGGAAGGGATGGAAAAATAAAACAAGATGAAATCAGAGAGGGAGACAAACCATAAGATAGTCTTACCTATCTTATCTATCATAAGATAAGATAGTCTTAACAACAGGAAATAAAATGAGGGATGCTGGAGGGGAGGGGTTGAGGGATGGGAAAACTGGGTGATGGACATTAAGGAGGGCACATGATGTAATGAGCACTGGGTATTATATAAGACTGATGAATAAGTGAACTCTACCTCTGAAACTACTACGTTATACGTTAATAGAATTTAAAATAAAAAACCAAAAATAATACAAATAAAAGGCTCAGGCATTAATTTGGGTTGTGTATTACTTGTCACTCAGCACATCACTGAAGACTACCTTGTGTTGCAGGAGTGGGATTAAGTGGAAGAAAAATACTAGAGCTTTGCTTTCTGGTAGAATTAAAACTTTTAACCTTAAAGAATCCTACTTGGAAGTACATGTACCCCTTGGTGAGAATACAGGGTTTAAATGCTATATTCAAGAGATCAGAACAACTTGACTTTTTTATTTTTAGATGTGAGAATAACTAATAAATCTACATCAGAATTTTAAGAGATGAGCACTGTCTCAATTCAAAACAGTACATTGTTACCACTAGTGATTCAGGTAAATAGTTTTCAGTTGGATTTCCAGTCTCATACCCATTCCTTGAGTTGGTCAGTGTTAAAATTCAGTTGCCAAATATTTGGTAATTTCTGCTTTTTTCTCAAATTTCTGTAGCAGTTAACGCTTTATTTCCTTTTTTCACCTAGTTTTGCTTTATCTTCCTATTTCAACCAAACAACTCATCACGCAACTCATCACATTTTTAAGTAATAATGAGAGAGTTCAAGAATATCTTTTGAGGGGCGCCTGGTGGCTCAGTGGGTTAAAGCCTCTGCTTTCGGCTCAGGTCATGATCCCAGGGTCCTAGGATCGAGCCCCACATCGGGCTCTCTGCTCCGCGGACAGCCTGCTTCCTCCTCTCTCTCCTTGCCTGCCTCTCTTGCCTACTTGTAATCTCTGTCTGTCAAGAAAAAAAAAAAAAAGAATATCTTTTGAGTGGGGCCCCTAGGTGGCTCAGTGGGTTAGGCCTATGGCTTTGCCTTGGGTCATGATCTCAGAGTCCTGGGATCGAGCCCCGCATCAGGCTCTGCTGGGTAGGGAGCCTGCTTCCCTCTCTCTTTTTGTCCCTCCCTCTCTGCCTACTTGTGATCGCTCTCTGTCAAATAAATAAATAAAATCTTTTTTTAAAAAAAGAGTATCTTTTGAGAGTCCAGAAATATGACCATCTTAAATCTTATAGCCAAAAATTATTTTTCAAAGAGTAAATCTAGTTTACAAGGCTCATTCAGACTTTACTAGGCTTTCACTAATAACTTCAAGATAATGAAAGTTAATCATAGACATGCTAAATTTCTTACTTTAAAGGTTTTTTTTTTTTTTTTTTTTGCTCGGTGTCATTTATCTAATTTCTAGGTAAATGTCTATGGTTGAGAGCATAGACTCAATCAACTATATCTTTAGAAGCATTTTCCCTCTGGTGAAGTTCAATTAGCTGTTGAAGTATTACTGTCTCTAGGAATTAACATTTTTTACCAGAACAATTAAAGTAACTTGAGGGGCACCTGGGTTAGGTGTCCAACTCTTGATTTTGGCTCAGGACATGATCTCAGGCTTGTGAGATCAAGCCCCACATTGGGCTCGGTGCTAAGCATGGAGCCTGCTTAAGATTCTCTCTCTCCCTCTCTTTGCCCCTCCCTGCTCATGCTTGCTCTCTTTATCTCTCTCTCTCAATAAATAAATAAAATCTTTAAAGTGACTTGAGAATAGGACAGTTAAATGTAAGTGTGTCTACCAGGTTCATCTCCCAAGATAAGAGAGAATAAAACTTATGTCAATTATATCTCAGGAATATTTAAAAAAATTTTTTTAAAATCTTCTTTATTAAATGCTCTTTATCAATCTTCACAGACTGGAAAAAGAGAAAAGTGTATTTTGGAAAAGCTGACATTACTTTCCTTCCCACATTATTTATTTACCTTTATATTATAGGATTTAAAGAGATAAAATACTGCAAATAAAATAACATTTAAACAAAATATTTGCCACGTTCTCAAGCTAAATATATCCCCTTCCCTTCCTCCATCATCTTTTTACTTTTACAGTGTAGCCTCTAAAACTCACAATGTGTTATATATTCATAGTAGTATACCTTAGGATGAATGCTTTGATTTCAGCTTCAGAAAAAAAAAAGAAGAAAAAATCAAGCAATAGGATTTTGATAATAGAACACATTTCCTTAAATTTTATTCCAATCCTATTTAGATTTAACACAATTTTACAAAGGATTTATACCTCACAAAAATATGTTTATATATGTTTGAGGTGAAAGTGGCAAAGTTGGAAACATAAGAAAAATAAAATGTATTCTGAGTCTGAAAGATTATCTCACATTAGAACATTTGATTAAAGCTAAAATGTCTGTTATATCTTGATCAGAGGTAACCTTTCCTTACAAGTACCCAGAATTACCAACATTACACATAAAAACTTCACTATGCTATTCTCTCTGTTTCATTGCCTTAGTCATTAAATTGGGGTTGTTAAAAAAAAAAAAGTTCATTCATTTACTTCAAACCCCTCTTCCTTCTTTTTCTTGAGTTAACCAAGAATTACCGATGTTATGCTGCCTGTAGATCAGTGATTAAGAACTGCTTAGTTTTTGCTAATTGCTAATTGTATTTTATTCCTGTGTACTTCGTGCTGATCACTAAATTCTATATTGCAAGTTAAATCTTTACCTTATATCCTTAGGAAAGTGAGGAATAAAAGAGCTCCAAGAGTGCCCCATAAAAAATAGACTCATACCAAGACATACCAGTGCAAAATTTTGGTACACTGGAAATTGTTCTAGAAAGAAAATAACATGTTACATAACAAGAATCAAAAATCAAAATTGTTGTATACTTCTCATTTGAATAGAGGAAGTTCAAAGCTATTTGCAGTTCACCTTCAAAATTCTGAAGAAAAATTACTTCCAACCTAAAATTCTATACCAAGAAAATATTTAATCAAGATTTAGGGTAGGATAAATAAACATTAGCCAGGCAAGCTCTAAGAAATAAATTTCCCATGTTCTCTTTGCTCAAGAAGATACTGAAAGCTGGATTCTTTAAAATGAGAGAACAAACCAAGAAAGAACTGATAAACCAAAAACAGTATTTCCAACCCAACAGAGAGAGGAAATTAATAACCATGATGCTCATGAAGAGAGATCTCGGACAAAAAAAATGCAGGCATAAAGGATAACTCATCCATAGTGGATCATGACAGAGGCTCTGTGAGAAACTCCATTAGGAAGATGAAAATGATGGAATATCTGATACATCTGAACACTGTGAAAGATTCAGATAAATTGTGAAAAGTTTGGATGGGAGTAATTGATAAATACATGGAAAGTTAAGCAAATAAGAAAAGACAATTATGAGTTCTAAACAAATAGAGTTAAACAGCAAAAGAAGAGTAATCATGATTTCCTTTCCTGGCTCAGCTGGGAATATTGTTTATATTTGTATAGGGGCGCCTGGGTGGTTCAGTGGGTTGAGCCGCTGCCTTCGGCTCAGGTCATGATCTCAGGGTCCTGGGATCGAGCCCCGCGTCGGGCTCTCTGCTCAGCAGGGAGCCTGCTTCCCTCTCTCTCTCTGCCTGCCTCTCTGCCTACTTGTGATCTCTGTCAAATAAATAAATAAATAATCTTTAAAAAAATTATATTTGTATAGTCACTCCAGCTCCCAACAGTTATTGTTTCTGTGGTGTATCTGTTTTCTATTATTTTCTATTATTTTACATTCAACATATTTGTATCTTTGTGAGGGTGCCTCTTTACATAGCACATGATTGGATTTTTTGGAACCATTCCACCAACCTTTGTCTTTTGATCAGAATATTTAATATATTTACAGTTGATGTAACTACTGATAAGGTAGAATTTATGTCTATCATTTTGATATTTGTCTTATGTCTTCTTCGTTCCTTTATTCTTCCACTACTACCTTTATTTTGTATCTTAAATAGATTTTTTTAGTATACCATTTTATTCACTTATTTATTTTATTATTACTTTTGAGTTATTTTATTCATGGTTGCCTTCAAGAGTGCAATAAACAACTTAATCTGATTTGGATAAATACCGATTTAACTTTTTTAAGTTTCTCCATGCTCTTTTCTTTATTATCAAGTTTTTAATTTTAACTCCAATACAGTTAACATATGGTGTTATATTGATTTCAAGTATACAATATGTTGATTCAACATTTTTAAACATTATTCAGTGTTCATCACGATAAGTGTGCTTTTAATCCCCATCATCTATTTCACACATCTCCCTACCCATTGTACCTCTGGTATTCCTCAGTTTGTTCTCTATGCTTAAAAATCTGTTTGTCTCTCTCTTTTTCTTTTTTTTTTTTTGCTTGTTTCTTAAGTTTCACATACGACTTTGATCAAAATATATTTACCTTTCCTGAGTGACTTATTTTGCTTAGCCTTATACCCTCTAGATCCATCTATGTTGTTGCAAATGGCAAGATTACATTCTTCTTTATGGCTGAATAATATTCCATTGTATATATACCACAACTTTATCTTTTCACCATTTGATAGATACTTGGACTTCTTCCATAGTTTGGCTATTGTAAACAATGCTGCAATGAACATAGGGGTTCATAAATCCTTTCAAATTAGTGTTTTTGTATTTTTTGGGTAAATACCCAGTAGTGCGATTACTGGATTGTAGGGTAGCTCTATTTTTAACTCCATACTGTTTTCCACAGTGGCTGCACCAGTTTGCATTCCTACCAACTGTGCACCAGTGTTCCTATTTCTTCCTATCTTTGCTAACATTTGTTTTTTCTTGTGGTTCTGAAGTTAGCCATTCTGACAGTGTGAAGTGCTATCTCATTATGGTTTTGATTTGCATTTTCCTGGTGATGATTGATGTTGAGCATTTTTTCATGAATCTGTTGACCATCTGGATGTCTTCTTGGAGAAATGTTAATGTCTTCTGCTCATTTTTAATTGGATTATTTGGTTTTTGACTATTGAGTTGTATAAATTCTTTATAAAATTTAGATACTAATCCTTTATTGGATCTGTCATTTGCAAATATCTTTTCCCATTCAGTAGGTTGTCTTTTCCTTCTGTTGATTGTTTCTTTTGCTGTGCAGAAGGAAGTAACAATAGTTTATATTTGCTTTTATTTCCGTTGCTTCAGGAGACATACCAAGAAAAACGCTCCTATGGCTGATTTCAGACATATTATTGCCTGTGCTCTTTTCTAGGATTTTTATGGCTTCAGATCTCACATTTAGGCCTTTAACCCTTTTTGAGTTTATTTTTGTATATGGTGAGATAAAGTGGTCCAGTTTCATTCTTTTGCATATAGCTATCCAGTTTTCCCCATGGCATTTCTTGAAGACATTGTCCTTTTCCCATCATTCCTCCTTTAACTGACCATATAACTGTGGGTTTATTTCTGGGTTTCCTATTCTGTTCCATTGATCTATGTGTCTATTTTTATGCCAGTACCATACTTTTTTGATTACTACAGCTTCATAAGATAATTTGAAGTTTAGAACTGTAAAACATCCAGTATTGTTTTTCTTTTTCAAGATTGCTTTGACTATTTGGGGTCTTTTGTGGTTCCATAAAAATTTTAGGATTGTTCATTCTAGTTCTGTGAAAAACGGTGTTGGAATTTTGATAGGGAGTGCATTAAATCTGTAGAGTGCTTGGGTAGCATAGATATTTTAACAATATTTTTTTTCCTCTAAACCATAAGCATGGACCGTCTTTCCATTTCTTTGTGTCATCTCAAATACCAATTTACCTTCAATAGTATATAAAAACCTTGCTTGAGTATAGTTCTGTTCCCTTCTCCCCTCTCTGTGCTTTTCTTATATAAATTACATTTTTATACCTTTTAATCTGAAGATGTTTCTGGTCATTCCTTCTTCAAATATTCCCTCTGCCTCTTTATCTTCCTCTTCTTCTACTGAAACTCCCATTATACATATGTTAGATGTTTGATGGTGTCCCATAGGTCTCTTAGAATATATTAATTTTTCTTCCTTTTTTCTTATTCCTTAGACTAATCTCAACTGATTTATCTACAAGTTCACTGATTCTTTCTTTTGCAAATTCAAATCTGCTGTTGAGCCCCTCTGGTGAATTTTTCATTCCATCTATTATACCTCTCAACTCCAAAATTGCTATTTAGATCTTTTTATAATTTCTTTTTTAAAAAAGTTTTTTTTATTTATATGACAGACAGAGATCACGAGTAGGCAGAGAGGCACGTAGAGAGAGAGGGGGAAACAGGCTCCCTGCCAAGCAGAGAGTCCAATGCCGGGCCCAATCCTAGGACCCTGAGATCATGACCCCTGCCGAAGGCAGAGGCTCACCCAGGTGCCCATAGATCTTTTTATAATTTCTATCCCTTTGTTGATAGTCTTTATTTGACAAGACATCATTCTCAGACTTTCTTTTAATTCCTTAGGCATGATTTCCTTTGGTTCTTTGAACATACTCATAATAGATGATTGAAAGTCTTTGTCTAGTAGTAGTTCAACATTGGGTCTTTTCTTCTTTTTTCTTAAGATTTTATCTATATTTATTTGTGTGTGTGAGAGAGAGAGCGTGTGCACGCATTAGTGGGAGGAGAAATAGAGGGAGAAGCAGAATCCCTGCTGAGTAGGGAGCCCAGTGCAGAATTCAATCCCAGGATCCTGGGATCATGACCTGAGCGGAAGACAAAACACTTAACGGACTGAGTGACCCAGGTTCTCAACATCTGGGCTTTTTCAAGGACTATTTCTATTAACTGTTTTCCCCCCACTGTGTATATAGCCATACTTTCTGGGTTTTGGTTTTTTGTTTTGTTTTGGTTTGGTTTGGTTTCGTTTTGCACACTTCATAAATTTAATTGAAATGTGGATATATTTTAAAAGATATAATGTGGCAATTTTGGAAGTCAGGTACCTACCCTTGCCATGGCTTACTATGATTGCTAAATTTTGTTTTGCTCTTTTTTGTTGTTTTTAGTGACTTTACTGGACTAATTCTGTGAATTCTGTATGTCCTGTTGTTTTTTTGCTACTTCTATCTTTCCTTGGTTGTCTTTGTAGTCAGCTAATGTTTGGACACAGCTTTTCTTAAATGTCTTCCACTTTTTGCCTAAGGTCTCTAGGTATATATTGGGGCTCTGACAGTTAACCATTCTGCCTTAGGCTTCACTTCCTGATTGCACAGAGGCTCTTGGTTAGACAGAAATGGGAAATAAGAGTGTTCTCGGGTTTTTTTCTGGACATGCATGTAGTCCTGCATAGGCATGGCCCTCTAGATTCCCAGAGATATGTTGGAACTTTTCAAATTCCCCTGTCAGCATCTCATTTCCCAGATATTCTTTTACAGTCTTTTGGCCATCATTTTGTTCACCCTAGCCTCAAGTGGCTTCAAGGTTAAACAGTTTCCTGTGATTGTTCCCCCCACCCCATGATTGTTTTTGATAAACACCCTTAGAATAGGGCTTTTCCCACTGAAAAATATGTAAGTCTAGTCAAATAATAGCAAGTCCTATGAATAAGGATTTTCTAGCAAATTCCGGACATGTCAAATAGTGGCAATTCTTTGGGGATGAAACATTTTAAGGAGCTTGAAAGCTGGACAGCCCCTTTCCCTGTCTGCTAGACTGCTGGTTTGTAGGGCTACTGTGGAGCTGGTAAGAGAAGGATGGGAAAAGGGCGAGTTAAAATGCTCACTATTCTTATCAAGTTTCAGGAGTGTTTCTTTCAAATTAATTTTCAAAGTTCTGAAAAAGTTGATTTTTTTTCCCTGTGTTCTCACTGCTCTTAAGGAGGAGTGAATTTTCAGAGGTCCTTAACTCCACCATTCTGGAAGTCCCACTCCCCAAAAGTGTTTAAATGATAAGGTAAACACTGATTGTTGTTTTGAACAAAATTATATTGTATTGGCAGGATGGAGGGGAGGGGATAAGTGTTTTAACGGTGCTTTCATGTGATACAAATTGGGGTAGAGAGAAAATTCAATCTTTATCTTCTTCAGTGGGAAGTTAAGAGAAAATGCCCCAAACAAAAAAATCAGAAGCTAGCATTTCAATAACATCTTTCAGAGACAATGCAAGTAAATACTAAACTGATCAGCTTAAGTCTTTTTTCTCCCCGGCTGCTTGAACCTCAGCTGCTGTCATGAATGACACAGTAACTATCCAGGCCACGAAATTCATGACCAACTGACTGCTCAGCAGAAGTAGTAGAAAATCACTAGTGTTCATCACACAAAAAAGGGACAATACCTAAGACAGAAATTCAGGAAAAACTTGCTAAAATGTACAAGACCACATCAGATGTCATCATTGTATTTGGAGTCAGAACCTATTTTGGTGGTGGCAAGACAACTGGCTTTGGCATGATTTATGATTCCTTGGATTATACAAAAAAAGAAAAAAAAGAAAGAACCCAAACATAGACTTGCAAGGCATGGCCTGTATGAGAAGAAAAAGATCTCAAGAAAACAGCAAGAGAAACACAAGAACAGAACGAAGAAAGCCAGAGGGACTGCAGAGGCCAATGCTGATGCTGGCAAAAAGTGAGCTGGAGATTGGACAAAAAAAGGAGTAAAGATTCTGCAGTGACTTTATCTGTGGTGATTGTGCAGTTTTTTCATGAGAGGATTAATAAACCAATAGCTTTTAATAAATAAATACATATATACATACATACATAAATTAATTAGCTTAAAAAGGTAAAAGTGGTAGCATTTTGTGAGAGGCAACAAAAAGGCTAGGATGCAGGTATGAAACAGATCATCAGCAGTCTGCTTGATGCTTGTGATGATGCTTCAGTTAGATCATGTGACACCAAGTCCATTTTTATAGGCCACAGAGAGATTTTGATGATGATGGAGAAGCTCCTGTTGAGCTCCATGGCAAGAATTATGTCATTGCGCCAACCTGCCTACGCCCCTTGTGGGGCAGTGTTTAATTCTGATTTCCTTGTGTTGCACACAGGAGCAATGCCAAAGTTCCTTGCCTCATGTCTTGGGGTAAGGAGTCTCTTACCTCCTTCTTCTGGACTCATCTCTGTTGCCAATGATGTGCAAAAATCCACTGGATCTACTTAGCACTCACCTGCCCTCGGAAGCTTACAGCTTGGTAGCACTTGCAAAGCACAGTTTGCTGGTAGGCTGGTGCCATTAGCGTAGAACCACTCATTGGCTGACTGTGTGCACTGTGGCTTAAACCTGAACTGTTACCACTGCATGCCTAGGTTCTGGCTTCTCCAGCAGCTGCCTGAACAAACTAGATGGAACAATATGGAGAGGCTGAGGCGTTTATATTCAGTAGAGTCAACTGCTGCACTTAGTATGAAGCCAAGACCGGCTAGGTAATGAACACCCTGTTATTTGTTCCCCACATTTCCTTCATTTTTCTCTCACTACTAGATTCCTGGAATCACACCCAAAAATATATACAGAACGTAAGTTTTTCCCTTGAACTCTATTATCTAGGGTTCCCAAGCAAGGAGACCGTGGTTTTTCTTAACATACTTATAAAGGTATTTTTCTTTTTGACTAGGTGCATACATACTGTTCACTAAAATAGAATCTTAGGGACACCTGGGTGGCTCAGTTGGTTAAGCAGCTGCCTTCGGCTCAGGTCATGATCCCAGCGTCCTGGGATCGAGTCCCACATCGGGCTCCTTGCTCGGCAGGGAGCCTGCTTCTCCCTCTGCCTCTGCCTGCAACTCTGTCTGCCTGTGCTCGCTCGCTCTCCCTCTCTCTCTGACAAATAAATAAATTTTTTTAAAAAATAGAATCTTATAGGAAGAAAAAATGGAAGAGAGAAAAAAAGATACTAGAGAATGTGCTGCATCTATATGAGAAAGTAAACAAAGAAAGGAGATATTTTATCCAAAAAACATGGAATTCATCAAAAGAGAAGTCTTAGAATGGTAACTGAGGTATGGATCCAGAGCAAGAAAACAGAGGTTAATAGAAGGGAGGTCAGGACTATGACCTTCTAAACTGTGTACATTTACTACTTTGGTTACACTTAAAATTAATTAAAAGGTGTAGATAGTTTCCAGATGTTACATTCCTAGAACTATACAGCAGTATGCAAAAGACAAGACAAGTAGCCAACAGAGAGCCATAGGGATCAAGGCCTATACACAAGGAGAAGCAGAGCAGCATGCAGTATGTCAGTTTGACCTGGAGCAAAACTATCACCAGGTTCAGGATTAACTATGGATTGGAGGTGCATGGACAGATTAGAAATTGATGGGTGGTGTCTCGGGGCTCAGACAGTGAAAATTGAGATAGACTAAGTTGCCACAAAACACTGAGATGGATCAGACAGTTTCCCAGGCAAATGGTTTGAGTGCTAGAAAGTCAGTGATCTAATTAAGATTAATAATGGATCAAGAATTTAGGCAAGGAATCAAACAACAGGAGTAGAACACGTCTGAAACAAAACAAGCAAACAAAACAAAATTTGGCATTCTAAAGACACTTGACTCAGGTCAGGGACTATTTCTGAACATAAGAACCAGCTGCCTTTATTATCTACCTTGAAGCTTTCAGCTGGAGTCCTTGAGGGTAGGTTAGATCTCTAGACTGGAGTGGGGAGTGAGGAAGCAGCATTTCTGGTGTAATATAAATCATATCTTAGTGATGTATGTCATAAACTTTCAATAAAATGGCACAGTTAACATTTTATGTGTTTGATAAATTGAAGCTGGTATTCCTTCCATCTCCAGAAGTGTATAAGTCACTATTTTGAGCCAGAAGGAATAAAAAACCCCATTTTCTTCTGGGATATTTTTCTAGAACTGATGGCCTCTACAACAATAATCAAAATTGCTTCCCCACATAGTTTTATAAGGTACACAGTAGAGGGTGGCAAATCTTTGTCTAAACTAAATCACCCCTTCTGGGCGTGAATGTTATTCCTATGCAGCAGCAGAGAAATAATCTCCATTGTGACCTCTCTCCTCTCACTCCAATTCATTCTTCCATGGAAATGACGGTCAGAAACGGGCTCTCAGACCAACTGTCCAAATTCACGGGGAAAAAAAGAAGGTTGTTAATTTAACTAAATTATTAAGAATTTAAGTCTTAATTACATCTCTAGAACATTCTAGAACTCTACCAGGAACCACGGCTACAAGATAAACAGGGCACAGTGACTACCCTCAAGGAGCTCACATTCTAGTGAAGAATGGAGGCAAGATTACAACCCTTTTCCCCACTGTAATTAGTGCTCTGATTAGGACAAGGGCATAATGTTATGGAATCCCTCTGGGGAGTACCTAAACTAATCTTAAGGATAGGAAAGCTTTTTGGAGTAAAGATTTAATTCAAAAGTATTATTGAAATCAGGGGTAGGTAACGGTTGCAATATGAAGAATACATAGACTAAGATCTGAAAGGTCATGCAAAACAATGTTTTTTTCTTTTTATAGGAAGGGAGAGAAAAGCTAGAGTGAATCGGGTATGGGAGAGTGGGATGAGTAGGTATCATCAGTTAATTATCAGGGAAGGTCTTTTCTTGCAGTCTGCTGATCATCTGGAGAGGCTGTTGAGGATGGCTGTTCTGCCCAAAATCCCAAGTGTGGGGCAAAGTTCAGGAACCGACAAGAAGAAGAGATGCCCGACTCAAGTTTGTCAAGTGAAGCATTTTGTCCAGATTGGCCAGTAGGAACAAAGAGTTCACTCAAACATTTAAGAGGCAAAGAACAGAATGGGACTGTCTGTGTCTGGCCTTGTCGTAAGTAAACAAGGAGGGCATCAATTAAGTCTTATTTAAGAAGGAGAAGAGTGACTCTTTGCAGTAAGCCCTTCCCTGGAGCACAAAAGAACTAGAATTGGGGAACTTACTAATTGTAGATTTTTCTAATAGCGTATGGCTCAGGTAAAGTTTGATGTTATCAATATCTATACTGATACTACTAAGCAAATCAAGGGGGCATTTGAGATGCAGGAATATCCTGTGAGGCAGGATAAACATGGTATATTCAAGGAATATGAGGAATTGGTGCAGTTGGCCTTTGAAACAGGAGACTGGAATCTACTGAAGCAATTCAGAAAAAAATGTTCACTTGAATTAAGGAGTGGTAGTCAAGTACCCAGATAAATGTTGGCCTGTGAGACAGAGTAAAGCTGTTGTAAAGGGAAATCTAGGCAGTGTGAGCTATAAAACTACCAAAGATTTACTAAGGAAGATGTGCATCTCAGTTGAGAAAGCAATCAAAAGAGTAATCAGATCAAGAGGGCGGACACTCAGTTCGATCTGAGATAAGGTATCAGATCCTTATATGAAGGCCAAGAGGCAGAACTACATAAAACAGAACTACTTTTTGGGCAATGATTTTTTGGATATGATTGCTAAAGCACAGGAAACAAAACAAAAAATAGACAAATGGTTAAAAGCCTCCTGCAAAGGAAATAATCAACAGAGTGAAAAGGCAAACTACTGAATGGGGAAAAATACTTGTAAGCCATACATCTGATAAGGTGTTAAAATCCAAAATAGATAAGGAACTTACATAGTTCAAGAGCAAAAAACTAATAACCCATTTAAAAAGTGACCAAAAAAGGTGAACAGACATTTCGCAAAAGAAGACACACAAATGTTCAACAGGTATATGGAAGATTGTTCAACATTACTAGTTATCAGGGAAATGTATATCAAAACCACAATGAGGTATCACCTCATATCCATTAGATTGGGTACTATCAAAAAGATAAAAGAACTGAATGTTGGCAAGGATTTGAAGAAATAGGAATCCTGTTCACTGTTGGTAGGAATGAAAATTAGTACCAACATTATGGAGAACCGTATGGAGGTCCCTCAAAAAAATAAAAATAAAACTACCATATGATCAAGCAATCTACTTCTAGGCATAGATCCAAAGGAAATAAAATCAATAGCCAGAGAGATATTATCTGAACTGTCATGTTCATTGTAGCATTATTCACAGTAGCCATGATATAGAAATAAACTAAATGTCCACCCACAGATGAATGGATAAAGAAACTGTGGTCTATACATACTATGGAATATTATTTAGCCTGAAAAAAAATGAAATCTGGAAAAAAATGAAATCATTTGTGACCGTAAGAATGAATCTGTAGGATATTGTAATAGGTGAAATAAGCCAAACACAGAAAGACAAATATTGTATGTAGAATCTAAAAAGTTGAAGTTATGGAAGCAGACAGTAGAACGGTGATTGTGAGGGAGGGGTAGGGGCAATTGGGGAGATGTTAGCCAAAGGGTACTAAGTTTCTGTTATACAGGATGAATAAGTTCTGGAGATCTAACACACGCCATAATGACTATAGTTAATAATTACTATATCGTCACTTGAAATTTGCTGAGATCTTAAATGTTCTCACCACACACATAAAAACAATAATCTGAATTGATGGATATGTTAATTAGCTTGATTGTGCTAATCATTTCACAAAGTATACATATACTGAAACATCAAGCTATATGCTATAAATATACATAATTTTTATTTGTCACTTATACCTCAATAAAGCTGGAAAATGAATTTTTAAAATGTTAAAGACTTATTTTAAGCTAATTAGATGACTGTGAACCCACTGTAATATGATATACTTCACCACCATGTTCACATTTTCAGTATCTATAGCTTTGAATTAAGTAGTACATTTATTGCTAGTCACATTTAAAGACTTAGCTAAGTTAATATATCCAGTACTAATCCAGAGCTTTAAGTATATCACTCATGCTAGAGGCCCATGACTCAAAGGTATATTCCCATTCCCATCCCCAGGCATGGTTGCCAGAGCAATTTTCCTAAATACCATACCCAAGAAATGAAACTTCATCTTCCTAGAAGTTCCACAAAACCAAGACCACTTTCCTTCCAGACAACAAATAAAATGAATTATTTGTCAAAATCCACTTAACATAAGTCATTGTCAACAAATATTAATATGTAAGCCAGTAGAGTTTCTTGGGGCATGGGCTTGGTTTTGTTTTGTTTTTGTTTTTGTTTTTTTACTGTTTGTACTGATGAAATTAATTGGGAAACTATCACTTCTCTTATCATTAGACAGCTTTTGCATATGTTATAGGTCATAATATTAATCTTTTTAGTAGACCTTCTCTCTTCCATTCATCAATCCAGCAATTACTAAGTAATTTGATGTGCCAGGAAATGTGCTGTGTTCCAGGAATAACAAAATGAATAAGACAAGGCTCTATACTTAAGGTAAAGAAAAGGATAAGCATCCATGTAGTTACAATATGTGTAGGTACCACATACTAATTTACAAACTATGAAATACAGAAATAAAACAAAGAAGATAAAATAGACTCCTTATATGCCTGCAAAGGCTAAAATATTTAATATCTGGCTGTTACAGAAAAGTTTGTTGACCTCTGCTCTTGACCAGTGATTTGTAAATGAAGGTTTTCCTCAATTATTTGTGAACTTTGTCTTTTTTAAATACACATGCTGGATGGGATCCTGGCATTGGTATTTTTACTAGAATCGGGTGATTCGCATATGTACTGTGTTTGAGAAGCTTTGCCCTATGCACTTTGCCTAAGACAGTTTCCAGAACACTGACCTGGATTTAGAGAGACTCTCAGTAAGGACTTCTTTCATTAACATGGCTTACCCAACATATCACAGAAAACCTTTTACCTTATTTCACATGCCTAAGTGGAATAGCCCCTACCTCTTATATAATAACATTTTAAATTAACACTGTTCTTTGAAAGGCAGAAAACACATTCACATCTATTATATAATTTGATCTTAATTATGGCCTAGAATTACTACTTCACAGATAAAAAACCTAAGGTTTAGAGAAGTCAAGTGCTCAAGGTCATATAGGGCTTCAGATTCCTACTTCATTGTTCTCTCTCAACATTGTCTCCTACTTTTTCTGATTCTCCATTGAAATAGACTACACAGTCTATTCTTACTACCCAGTAGCAAAATTTCATTACATTCCATAAATCTGTTAGCTAAAGAACGTAATTCCTGTTTAACTTGAGAGCCTGTATGTCTTAAGGCAGACTTGTGTTACAATAATTCCTCTAATTTGCAAGCACTTTTTCACATATATTATGTACTTGAAATAAACTAGAAGCTAACTCCTACTCGGGTATAAATGGAGAAAAAAGTATCTCTCTAGAGCATTATTCAACATAAAGCTCATGAAATAATTTGCAGAGGCACAAGGTTCATCCCGCCTAAGCAAATTAAACAATTTTGTTAACCCTGATGTCTTTTGTTAGAAGTGAAATTTATGATAACTGTATTGGCTCTGCACTCCATAGCACCCAGAAGTCTTTGTTTGCTCTCAGCTAGAGCTATTTATACCCCAGGATATTGATATTCTTCTACTTAATCAAAAAATAGTTCAACTAAAAATAAATATAAATGCCACATTCTTTTGAATATGCAAGGCAAAAACAAAGGCAAAATAATCAAAGAATTATTTACAAACATTTTGGATATATTCTTACTTCATTCTTTCCACAAGTCTTTGTTTTGGGCCGATAATTATATTCAGAAAATGTCAGAAGATAGATAACTCAAACATATCCCTTATTAGATTGTGTGTCGGTTTCATTGGTAATACTTATGTTAGAAATGAAAGCGTAACACATCTTAACCCCATATTGTCATAACTTGGAAGGATATTTAATGCTGCTATACAGGAAGCATCACGATATCCATGTTGTCGTCCAAGGTGGGAAAGGGAGGAAGGGTTCTGTTAGGAATAAATGTAGAAACGCATGCCAAAGCAGAGAGTGGAAAATAGAATTCTGTAACATTCACTGTATGCAGAACACAAAGGCAACTGATGAAAGGATTCTGAGTACACTTTAAAAAAAAAGACTTCATTTTTTTAAGAGTTTTTTGTTTATAGAAAATTGTGCAAAAGTATACTCCCCCCTCCCTTTGCTGTTTCCCCTAACATTGACACCTGCAATGGTGTGGTACATCTGTCATGACTGCTAAACCTATACAGAGAGATTACTGAGTGTAGTTTTAGAGATAACAAGTTCAAGTCATGTAAATCTAAAGAAAAGCTAGTAATTAATAATGGGCCTTTTGAAAAGAATATTGGAGGAAGTGAAGTATTGAAAAGAGTTTACTAATTCAAAGGTAAGAGAACAAGACTGGCTTTTCTGGGGTCTTCTAAGAAAGAAGGTTCTTCACTTTTCTGTGGTAGCTTCCAAGAGCTAGCCTTCTCCTTCTACAGTCATTTTGCCACCACAAGAAAAACTAACTTTAAATGAAGATGATATTGTAGAAGACAGAGAAGAGAGAGCAATAACGTAAAACAAACTCTGTTTTGATATTCTTGAGTCATTGAATCAAACCAGTCTTGAAGCCCAATCTATATTACTTTACAATCGGGTGAAGTAAATCCTCTTTACTATTGAAGCTAGTTGGATTTTCATTGCTTGCAACATAAAGAATTATAATGATGTGATAATTATACTTAAGATAACCACAGAGTGTGTTGTTTTTCTTCAGTGTTCCCATCAAACCCTGTTATGGATGGATATCCAGCTCAAGTGGGTGTTCACCTGACTGCTTATAATCAAGATGCTGCAAACTGGTGGTAAACTAGGTAAACTGCAACTCATGTACCAACATTTCTTCCCTAATCGTTTTCATTTCTGCCTGGGAGTAGCTGCCCGTATACATGGCTGTTTACTGCTCTGGGAAAGATCGCTGTGCCTGAAGAAACATTAGGAGTATGACCAAAGGCCCAATATGCAAGGACATTTTGAAAACTCTTTACCCCAATTACCCTCAAAAGGCATGAAAGAAGATAGCTCACTGCCTAAATAATTGGGTATGAAAAGTAGAGGTGGGCACATACAGTGTGATATTCTTTTTTGTACAGTTAAAAATAAAATAAAAACATTATAACTAGTATCTACAAATGCATTAAAACATACAAAGGAAAGCAAAGGAACTATGAAAGAGGAGGTAAAAAGATATATCTCACTTTGGAGATAAGTTATTTTAGTTAATTATAGTTTTCATCACGGTCCTAACTTCCGTGTTGAGGTCTTTGCAGATGCTTACTACATTATTAAAAAAACAAAACACGGGGACACCTGGGTGGCTCAGTTGGTTAAGCAGCTGCCTTCGGCTCAGGTCATGATCCCAGCGTCCTGGGATCGAGTCCCACATCGGGCTCCTTGCTCGGCAGGGAGCCTGCTTCTCCCTCTGCCTCTGCCTGCCACTCTGTCTGCCTGTGCTCACTCTCTCTCTCTCCCTCTCTCTCTGACAAATAAATAAATTAAAAAAAAAACATGAATTGAACAATAAAGTTTCAAAAAACTACAGGGTAAATTCATATAAAATATATTAATATTTTTTGTTTCCCTCCTGGAATTAAACAATTTCAGAAAATAAGCTCAATAGGGGTATCTGGGTGGCTCAGTTGGTTAAGCATCTGCCTTTGGCTCAGGTCATGAACCCGGGGTTCTGGGATGGAGTCCAGAATCCAGCTCCTGGCGCAGCGGGGAGCCTGCTTCTCCCTCTCCCTCTGTGTGACACTCCCCCTGCTTGTGCACTCTCTCTCTCTCTGACAAATAAATAAAATCTTTAAAAAGAAAAGAAAAAAAAAAGAAATTCAATTAAAAGGCCTAAGTAAGAGACCTGTTTCCAAAAAGCTTTTCAAAGGATCAAAAACTTAAGGATCTTTCTTTGATCTGCCTATTTGCTGAAGTTTGAATGGGACAGGTAATGGCAAATAAAGTTAGGTTAGTCAAATCAAATCTCCCTCTTTCTTCCCTGCTATCTTGTCCCCCAGGATGCCTAGCAATAGATTTTCAATGATTGTATTAGAATGCTCAGGCTGCCATAACAAAAAGACTATAGATTGTGTGGCTTAAACAGCAGAAATATATTTTCTCACAGTTCTGGAGGCTGAGAAGTCCAAGAACAGGGTGTCAGCATGTTTGGTTTGTGGTGAGACAAACTGCCTGCCTTTATTTTTACCCTACAGACAGTGTCCTCACATGGAGGGGAGCTAGAGCTCTCTGGTGTCCTCCTCTTATAAGGACACCACTTCTATGAGGTCAGAGCCCCCACTCTCTGACCTCATTTAAACTTGATTACTTCCGTTAACGGACCTACCTACAAATACAGTCACATTTGGGCTTAGGGTTTCAACAAATAAATGTTGGTGGGACACAAACATGTAGTCTTTAACAGTGACCATTTCCCTAAAAGTCTTTTTTTTTTTCCTCCTTGGCAAAATTACTTACCTAGTTATCTTAGTCCTTTAAGTTACAATTATATATAGCTTTTTCATATTTTCATATACAAAGGCAGAGAACGTTTTGAGAATAGCAGATTAATCAAAATGAAGAATATGCTTAGGTGTCTCTGCCAATCTGGCCACCCCTGGAGCTGGTGCATAGAACACTCTGCCCAGGTATAGACAGCATCTAAGAGACAAAGAGCCAAAAAAGCAATAGGATTTACAAAAAAGCCATAGCCACAAACCAAACTCCCCTTATCCACACTTCTAAATATGTTATTGATTATGAAATACCCTTTCAGCCACATCTCCATGTGTTAGTAATCAATGTCAATAGTATTTTTTAATGTAATAACTATACCTGTACATTTTTATATATGCACAAACACACACATTTAATTTGTTTCAGAAATCATCTTTTCTCTTCAACTAATCATTTCTTTTCTGGCACCAGAATACCCGAACCTTTTTATATGGTACTCAGGACCAAACAAGTGTTCCAAATTTGGGGTGGTAAAAACCCAATTTTTAAAGTTGTAATAAAATCTCATGCATGAATATTCGTAAAGTAACTTAACGCATTTTAGGCAAGCAAATGGCAAACTTGGGACTTAATCTTTTGACACCCAAGTATGAAAATTACTCCCTCTGTTTCATTTTGGAAATAGCTACTGTTCGTCTAAAGCTAACTTTTAATTTATCAATGGTGCCGCCATTTTTCTATTCTGAATTAAGAATAAAATTGTTGAACAAGAAGCAGATTCTTGGGCACCTGGGTGGCTCAGTGGGTTAAAGCCTCTGCCTTCGGCTCAGGTCAGGATCCCAGAGTCCTGGGATCAGCCCCACATGGGGCTCTCTGCTCAGCGGGGAGCCTGCTTCCTCCTCTCTCTCTCTGCCTGCTTCTCTGCCTACTTGTGATCTCCTTCTGTCAAATAAATAAATAAAAATCTTAAAAAAACAAAAGAAGCAGATTCTTGCTGAGAAACGTAGGATGTACAGGAAAAACCTGTGTGTTATGACTTGGCTTAACAAATAAACACTAACACAGTTTCAACAATAACTCTCATTAGGGGACTTTCTTTCTTTTGAAATACATGAGAGGTATGGGTATTCTCCTCTTCATTTATCATTTGAGTTTGTTATTTCATTTAAAAAATATTTACAGTTCACGTACATTTGAATCATTTAAAATTAGTATTTGAGAATGACAGTAAAAATTTAATTAAGTTAAATGTAGTCTATTTTCTCACACGGGGCCTGCAAATTTCAAAGTCCTAGCATGAATATGAGAACTTCAAATTGAGAGAACTGTTCTAGATATGTACTGAAGAAAATCTAAAGTCCTTTTCAGTGTATCTAGTTAATAGATGTGAACAAGAGACTCAGACCTGCACTGCATGAATGGGGAAAGCGGCTTGTGCAGGGCGCACGAACAGCATCACTGAAGGTCTTATGGGTCAGAAATGGAATTTTAAAATCACTCCACTGCTTCACAAGGAACCTGTGTAAAGAATAAAGTCAGTCCCGTGTGCTCTGAGGCTAGGGAGCGACTTAACAACCTGGTGGCAACTGCCTTCAAAAGCTGTGCAGAAATGCTTCCGTCCTCTTATGTATTCCAAGGCTGGGGCATGGCATCCCCACCTACTGATCCTCAATTTTGATGAAAATACAACCCAAGGACTTGGCTTGCCCTGAAACTGGTTTCTTTGGGTGGCCTCTGAGGTTAGAGTGGAAGGTTAAAGAAGCTCCAAGTCTAGACACCAATAAATAATGACCTGGGCTTCACAAGTCAGCATTTTTGCAAACTGCAGCAGGCTGTCTTTGGTTCCCCGTAAGCCAGCTACAACTCCAGGCATCCTTAGTTTATGGAAATTGTAATAACCTCACCTCTAACGGACTTTTTAGAAATGCTGAAATGAAATAGAATGATGATGTTTAAGGAGGTCAACTCTTTAACTACGGGGGATCCTTTTTGTGCCTAGCTAGTCAGTTAAAAATTCTAAATGTTATACACAAAAAGTGTTTTAGAGAGGTTCTCCTTTACTAACAAGATTTGTGTCCTACAGATGTTCAAATGCTTTGCTTAGACCACATTGTAACAGTTGGCTTTTCAGTGGAGGTCAGGTAGAAATATCTGAATTTTTTCAGGGATTAACAAATTAAAGCCATTAAAGATTTTGGTTGTTTTTGTGGATTTCTTGCTTTCTAGGATTAGTATTAAATGGAAAGAATAAGATCCCGTTTAACTTGGAAAGACTGAAATAATCTGATATGGATTGACTAAGGACAAAGTTTTTAGATACATCCAAATATGCTAAAAATAAGATGAAGAGGAAGAATTTATATTTCTTAAAAGGAGGGAAAAAATTCTATTTGCCTGGTAGTGATTATAAAATTATGCTCACAGCAAAAATTTCAGGAAATGTAACATCTCATAAGAGTAACCATTAGTTACTAGTAAAATGAATAGTATAATCTAGTTGCTGGCAAAGGAGGCTCAAGCAGCTGATATTTTCATGGGAAACTACTCATTTCTGGATTACAATTGAGTTTGGAGAGACCTTTGAAAAAGCAAAGTGCTTTCAACCATGCCTTGGTGTGTTATTTTGATTAAAAAAATAACCCCTCAGGTAAAATTTAAATACATTTTCCCAAAAAGTCATGTTATATGTTTTCTAGCAAATTCAAACAACTGCTCAGAAGTACACTCATCAGTATTAGCAATTATTAGTAATAATGGCGATTAAATATATTTATATGAACAATGAGCATAATTATTTCCCTTTAAAATTTACTTTGTAATCAAGCAAGCACACTCTCTACCTGATAAACTGTGCACTGGTGAACAAACATTTTTTCATTTAATATCCTTATTCGCATTTTTCTTGATGCTTATTTGTATATTTCTATTGATATAATAGTTTGCAAGAAAAAGAGCTCATGTCTGTGCCTGAAGGTGGAATCTTATGAATATGCAAATAATGTTTTGATGTGATGAAGTTTTTCTTTGGAATGGAACTGTGCCTCTTAAGTTATATTGAATATTAGCCATAGCTTAGGAAGGACATAAAGCACATGAAGACTTGAGTTTTTAAAGAAAAAATATCTGAGAAATACTTGCTTTCGAGTTATAAATTGCTACATTGTTAAATTTGGTCTTCTTAATTTAGGTTAATGCTTTGTTGTAAAAAAAAAATAACTGCCATTTAATTTTTATTGTACAGAAGAGTAGTGACCCAGTAATATGCAAAGATGTATGGTTTATCAACCTTGTATGTTATAGTGCACTTTTTAAAATGCAAATTCTGGGGAGTACCTTTTAAGAGTTTTAATTTAGTGATATGATGTGTTCAGATGTTTTTTTTTAAAAGATTTTGTTTATTTATTTGACAAACAGAGATTACAAGTAGGCAAGAGAGGCAGGCAGGAAGAGAGAGGAGGAAGCAGGCTCTACGCAGAGCAGAGAGCCGGATGTGGGACAGAGAGCCCGATGCGGGGCTCAATCCCAGGACCCTGGGATCATGACCTGAGCCAAAAGCAGAGGCTTTAACCCACTGAGCCATCTAGGCACCCCTCCAGATGGTTTTTAAATGTTCCTTTGATGAACTCTGTAGAATAAACTAGCTTTTCATAATATCTTATGCTGTAAAGATATTCTACTGATATTTAAAACCTAGACAAAAATTGTGCACACAAACCTATGGAAATATTAGGTTGGGGACATAACGAGATAGTAGCCTTGACTTCTGACACTGTATCAGCGACTCAACAGGCTGTGTGTTTTCTATTCAGGGTTATTATATTGGTCTTCAGTCCGAACAGCAAATCAATGGTTCTCAAACTTTGCTCAGTAGTGTCAAAATTGTAGTGTCACACTTTAAACAGTAGTGTCAAAACTATATCAAAAACACCCAGGAATCTTGATAAAAATACAAAGGCTTAAGTCCTATCTTAATTTAATGAGCACACATTACTGTGTTCTTTTATGGCTACCTGAGATTCTGATACCGAAGTTTGGGAACCACTACACTAAAGGAATCTTTAAAGAAAGTATTAGGATAAAAAAAGGAAGCCTATGATCAAAGTCAACCAGTTCTATAATATTTGAAGTATAGCTATAACTAAATAAACTAATATATTTAAAGAAAGAAAAGCGTTAAGATTTTACGAGGGAACAATAAAGGTGTCTCTTTTGTTCTCACTTTAAGAATTTGGAAAGATTGCCTTCTGAGTTTTAAACTAATACAAATTTGGGGCACCTGGGAGGCTCAGTGGGTTAAGCCTCTGCCTTCAGCTCAGGTCATGATCTCAGAGTCCTGGGATCGAGTCCCTTATCGGGCTCTCTGCTCAGCAGGAAGCCTGCTTCCCTGCCTCTCTCTGCCTACTTGTGATCTCTCTCTCTCTCTCTCTGTCTGTCAAATAAATAAATAAAATATTTTTTTAAAAATGTCCTTATAAACTAATACAAATTTACAATTAAAGAAAGAGATCAGGCCATTTTAAGTAATCTAAGATACTATGTGTTAAAGGGAGACCGAGATTTGAAACACTCTGAACACACTGAAACATTCTGAAAACACTGATCAGGATAAGTTCGAATATGACTATAACTAAAAAACATGAAATTTTGTCACTCATATTTCACTCCTTCTAAGGAAAGACTGGGTTAAAAAGAAAAGTAGACAAAAGAAGATACTCAAATAGCAGACACATAAGATGCTCAACATCACTTGTCACTATGGAAATGCAAATTAAACAGCAGTGAGTTACCACTACACACCTATTAGAATGGCTAAAATTCAAAAACCTGGCAGTATCAATTGCTGGTGAGGATGTGGACCAGGAATTCGCAATGCAAAATGGCACAGTCACTTCAGAAAACAGTTTGGTAGCTAAATAATGCTAAACACGGTCTTGCCATATAATTCAGTATATCATGCTTCTTACTCAACTGACATGAAAATTTATGTTCATACAAATACCTGTACATGACTGTTTATTCCATAATCACACGTTGAAGCCACCAAGATATCCTTCAATAGGTAACAAAATGGGATACTATTTAACAGCGAAAAGAAAGGAGCTATTAAGCCATGCAAAGACAAAGATGAATCTTAAGTGCTAAGTGAAAGAATTCATTCTGAAAAGCCTACATGTATGATTCTGCAACATTCTGGAAAAGGCTAAACTATTCAAACATTGAAAAGTTCAGTGGTTGCCAGCAGTTTTGGAGGAAGGAGTGTTTATTAAGAAAAGCACAGGGGGGGACACCTGGGTGGCTCAGTTGCTTAAGCCGCTGCCTTCGGCTCAGGTCATGATCCCAGAGTTCTGGGATCGAGTCCCGCATCAGGCTCCTTGCTCAGCAGGGCTTCTCTCTCCGCCTCTGCCTGCCACTCTGCCCGCTTGTGCACTCTCTCTCTCTCTCTGACAAATAAATAAATACATAAAATCTCTTATAAAAATTAAAAAAAAAAAAGAAAAGCACAGGGGAATTTTAAGGTAGTGAAACTCTTCTGTATACTACAGTAATGGTAGCTATGTGACACAATGCATTTGTTGAAACCCACAAAACTTTACAGCACAAAGAGTGAATCTTAACGTGTGCAAATTTTAAAATACCATTCAGGAGGTCTGGGGATCCCACCACAAAATGCAGACCATGACATAAGAATCTAATTGTACTTCAAATGTATTAAATACTTTCATTAAAGGCAGTTGGGGAATAAGTTGCAGATCTAAGATATCTTAGAGCAGAGTTTGTAAAACCAAAGACAAAAACAACTGTGCATAAGCACTATATTCTAGTTGATCAAGTTGTTCTCTATGGGGGTATGGGTTAAAATTATGAAACCAGAATACATGTATACTGGACTGAAAAATTAAGTAAATGGATGATCATTGGTGGGAGCCAGGTTTCTCATCATTGGACTGGGTGGGAAGTTACAGATTAGCAAGGAGAAAAGACTAGAATGATCCATACCATAATGGATTAGAGCTGGCAACTTTAATATGAACTCATGTTTAGTTTAATCTAGATACAGATGGATACATATACAGATATTTATAGATATGTACATATACACAGGTTAGTATACACATATTTATTTCCTTGCTCTGTTAGCTAAAAGAACCTAGAAGCAAGGACACTGCAGCAGAAATGAGCACATGTAGAAATCAGATCTTGGTTTCTAATACCATTCTAATAAAAAGAAGCAAGGCTCCTTGCAGAAATGGTCAATTCCAGAACTGGGGCAGGAAATACAGAATGAATCTAGAGTATCTTATAGTGCCAAAAGCAAGGAATTGCTGAAAAAACAAAAGTAGATCCAGAAAATCATAATAAGCATATGTCAAGTAACACAAAAGCCAAATGAAAGAACTCTCAATGGCCAAACTGGAAAAATGTGAGCAACTAAATAAACATAATAGTACTGGATTATAACTAAAGTATAAAATAAATAGCCATGAGTCCACATAGATATAGACATAAAATTAAATATATAATAAAATATTTTTTAAAACAAACACACAAATAATAAGTAGGAGGAAAAAAACTAAGCCTTTTGTGCAGAATTCCAATAATTTATACAGATGCTGATCCTTTAAGGAGGTGGAGCTCGGCACCCCATATTTTAAGTGTGAGCTAGGTATAGTGACTTCCTTATCAAGAGTTGAGTATGGAAAGGGAGAAAAAGAGTATCTTTGACAAATATCCCCTTAGCCAGATGATCAAGGGCAGCATCAACAGGATGAGTTATATTGATATATCAGTACCTAATCTTGATAGGATGGGATGGGAATGACACTTCACTTCGGTGGTCTTCCCCAAAACCCATGAGAAAAATAACAGAGAAATTCCAACTGACAGACATTCTACAAAATATCTGACCAGTATTCCATAAAATTGAAAATGTCACTGAATCCAAGGAAAGTCTAAAAAACTGTCACAGCCAACAAGAACCTAAGGAGACATGGCAACTAAATGCAATGTGGTATCCTGGAACAGAAAAAGGACCTTAGACAAAAACTAACTAAATCTTTAAAAAAAATTTTTTAAGATTTTTATTTATTTATTAAAATTTTTTTAAAGATTTTATTTATTTATTTGACAGAGAGAGAAAGAGAGAGAGAGAGAAAGAGAGCACAAGGAGGGGGAGCAAGAGAGGGAGAAGCAGGCTCCTGGCTGAGCAGAGAGCCCAATGAAGGGCTCAATCCCAGGACCCTGGGATCATGACCTGAGCCAAAGGCAGATGCTTAACTGACTGAGCCACCCAGGAGCCCCTGGACCTCATCAAAATTTAAAACTCTTGTGCTAAAAACAATCCCATCACAAAAACGAAAAGACAAGCCACTATATATATATTTTTTTCATTCTTTAAAATTTTGGGAGGTAGTTTCTTCTAAGAGACTAAAATACTCCCAAAATTATGTGGGTGACTCAGTTCTGCTTAATTATTTATTGAAGTAATCTCTACCCCTAACATGTGGCTCCAATTTACAACTGGAAGATCAAGAGTTGCATGCTTTAATGACTGAGCCAGCCAAGGGTCCCAGGAATTCTTAATAAACTATGGACTTTGGTTAATAATGTGGTATCAATATTTGTTCATTAATTATATGAACTGTACCTCATAAAGGTAAAATGTCAGTAATTAAGAAAATTGGGTGTGGGGTATCTGGGGATTCTCCACTTCTATCCTTACAACTCTTTTTGTAAATACAAAACTGTTCCAAAATAAAAAGTTTATATATTTAATAAGAGCGTGGGTTCTGGAAGAAAAAAAATAAAAATAAAACCGCAATAATCAGATCTTCCTCATATCTACTTTTACTAAAGGTTTGGGGAGCCTGAGGAGTGAACAGTGCAGATAACTTCATATTGAATTTTCACATTCCACTCAGTCTTTCTGACTGGCCACCTTCTTTTTTCTCCCTTACTTTATTCTCTGCTGTCTCTCCATCCACAAATTCCTGTTCATTTTCAGGGCAAAGGCATTTAATTATATTGCTGTATCTTTGTTGCCTGCTAATCTCTGACCTCAGAGTTTCATTTCCATCTTAAAAAGACACTACACTGGCCAAGGCAACTCCATTGCCTCACAGGCTTCTTTACCTTTTCTTAGCTGCCTACAAGGCCTATTCCAACCAACCCACTATGTAAATGCACCCTTTCTTCTGATTACCTTCAACACAATTATACATTTATACATTTATTTTATATTAATTATATTTCTGTGATGTCTTGAGATTATAGTCTACTTTTATTTCTTGGACAGCAATGCACTGAATCATTTGTCTTCTGTTTATTCATTTATAAAAATTTGCTTCTAAGTACTGTATCTTTAATTTTGAAATTGTTTTCCAATTAGAAGAACTGTATTAACTAAAACTAAAACAAACATATTTCCATTTTGCTTATTTCAAATAGGAAGCTCTGCCTTAGGAAGGGGTTCTTCAATATATGTGCTCTCAAGGGTCAGAAATTAGATCCCTTATTCCAGGTAAAAAGCCAGTTTCTTCATTAGTCCTCCTTCATTAGTCTTCATGGGCTATAGCAACAAAAGGACTCAAATTTTCTTAAAGAATATACTCAAACTTGCCTAAAGACATTTCTTTTTTATATAACAGTCCAGGGCAGCTGCTCAGAATGGCAGGAATAGCTCTACTACATGCATTTCTGCAGGACCCTAGGCTACTTCCACCTTCTGGATCCACCTTCTGGATCCTCTCTCCTCTAATGCCACCTCCTCATCTGGATCCAGACGGCAAAAGGGAAAAGTGCCTGGTGCAGCATGGACCTGACCAGGGAGTGGTACGTATTTCTTCCATTCAAGTTCCATGTGCAAACCTATCTGCATGATGGGACTGGAAATGTAGTCTTTCTTTTTTCCCAAGAGGAAAGAAGAATAGTGGACACTAGCTATCTCCTCTACACACAGGCAATACTCTCTTACGCATTTATTCAGTAGAGACCAGAGCTGGATGGTTACGAGGTCCCCATAGTTGAGATGTGATCAAAATCAACAGGGTTGTGGAGATCCTCTACTGATGAGTTCCAGTTAAACATTTTCTGAGAAAGACTGGAAGACTTTGATACCACATTTGCCATGTCATTCATCATTAAAGAAAGGAAAGACTATCTTGGATTCATCAGTACAGCAATACCAAAGCTGATGAAGCAGTAATTGTTCCACTGACCTTATATAACTAGATAGAAGTCCATTCAAAGGCATAGGTTTGCTTCTAGTCGTATCTCTTCCATTGAGAAGAAAAGAAATTACAGTTACATAAGGTGCTCTGATAATTTCAGTGGGTGGCTCAACCCTACTTGGATTTTGAAGAGAGGAGGGGCACCTACAATATGTAAGCATATATTATATTATTTGGCCTTTTCTCTTTTTTTTCTCCTAAAATCACTTCTGTAGGTTTCCAACATAGATTTTTGTTTGTGTGCTTTGTGAAGAATATCCTTAACTTCTTTGTGGCAGCACCTTCCTAAAAATGCAATCTCATACACATATTTTAACAATTATGCTTCAAAGACAAAATACTTTTAGGATATTTTTCTCTTTTAAAGTCCCTTTTACAGCTAATTTATAAACCACCCCCAAAAAATCAGTTGTATTAGTTTATTTTCAGACTTAATTTTTACTCAAAATGGCTAAGCTAGCTTGTCCAGTCAGGTCTAATGTGATTTCAAATGATTCCTGGTTCTTTCAAAATATTAAACCCATGAATTGACACCTTTGAAGTTATTTAAAGAACTTTGCCACAGACTTTGAAATTTGAAAAACAGTTCCAAATATACTTCAAATAGCTGCAACAACTTTGGACTAAGTGTCTAACTTCTTAAGGACAAAAGCTCTGAAAGGAAACATTCATTTAATGTTTAAGTTCTGGTAAACTTGATTTTAAAACAACAAAATGAACATTACTACTTTATAGGGAACTTAGATAAGGAAGTAAAGAGTCAACATATCTAGCATGAAAAGTAAAGCAGTTATACCGATGATTACTTTACCTAATCACAGCTACTTTTGCTTATTTATTTTGTATTTTTCTTTAGAGTCATATATGCACAGTTTAAAATATAGATTTATTGGGCTTATTATAGAGAAATGGCAGTCTCCTGTCTTTTCTCTCCCTGTTCTATTCCTCTTTCTCAGAAATAATTACAACATTTTTGGCTGATCTTCTGGCTTTTACCTCCATGTCTCCAAATAGGCTGCCTCTTCTGTGCTCACAGTTTGGGGTATTGGCTATAGATCTCCTGCAACTGAAGGAGAAGATCTAACTTGCTTCCCTTCTCATTGCCTCTATAACACATGCAAAACCTTCCCATTCTTCATTCTTTATATTTCTACCTTAATTTTGTGCTGACATTATTATTACTGTGGAAACATTATTCATAGCTGAGCCACATAGTAAATCAGGATTCCTTCCCTTTCCTGTACAACTTTTTTTAATTAATCACTTTGTGTTGTTCTCCTCGTTTTCTCTGACTTAACACTAATTCAAGCCCAAACTCTATGTCAGTTGTCTAAATTTCTCTCAAGTACATTAAGATGTTGGAAATATTCTATTCTATTCCCCATTCTTAATTTCATCTTCTAGAAGAAATCTTTCTTGAAGCCTTCTGACTTTTCCCATTATGGATGTGTTGCCTCCTCAAACCTGCATTCAGGTTGTTTGGGATCCTCTCCTACCATGATTTTGGGATTCTCTTTGCCTTATTCTGCTAATTCTTCTTCATTCCCCTTCTTAATTTTCTCCCCTTTTGACAGAGCAAATCCTCAGACATTCTTCTGAGAAAAGGTACATTGGAAATAATTGAGATCTTACACGTCTGAAAATATCTTTATTCTGTCCTGAACCTAAATTAATAGTTTTCTAAATATAGAATTAAAGTGTAGAAATCATTCTGCTTCATAATCTTGAAGATAGTGCTCCATTGCCTTCCAGACTTAAGCAGTGCTATTTAGGAATTCAGTGCCAACTTCCTCTCTGTTCCTTGGATTGTGACATGCCCCCTCTGGAAGCTTATCAGATCTCTCTGTGGTCCACAGTTTTCTGACAGTCTGGTGTGGATCTATCTTCAGTTTGCTAGCATTCACTGAGTTTTTTTCAATCCGGAAAATTATGTGTTTTAAGTCTGAATAATTGTCTTATATTGTATCTCTAGTGATTCCCTCCCCTCCTATGGTAGGCAGAACTTTAATCTGGCCCCCATGATTCCCACTCCATAGTATACATGCCTTTATATCCCCTTGAGTATACACAGAGTTTTTAACTTACTTCTAACTATCAGAATATGGCATAGGGGATGAAATTGCATGCCCCCTATGATTATACAACGTTATATGGCAAAATGAAGGGATTTTGTATATGTAATGTAGTTTCCTAATCAGCTGATTTTAAGTCAATCAAAAGAGATATTATCCTATGTGGACTTCACTTGGCAGGTGATCCTTTTAAAGGACAGTCTAGAGGTAAAAGTTTCTTGCTGGCCTTGAAAAAGCAAGCTGCCAGGAGTTCTAATGCTATAAAGAAATGAATGCTGCCCCAAAACACATGAGCTCAGAAAAAGACACTGAGCCTCTGAAGAGCCCTGGCCCTAGCCGTCATTTATCACAACCTTGTGAGACCCTGAGCAGAGGTCCCAGTTAAGGTTGCTTGGACTCCTGACCCAATGGACCTAGTTCTTCTGTTTTTTCATTTCTGCTGCTTTCATTATATATATATAATTATATAATTTACATAATATATAATCTCATATATATATGTGTGTGTATGTGTGTATATATGTACATATATATATACATACATATATATATATATAAAATTCCAATAGTTTGTTTTGTTCCTTGAGTGTTTTCATTTGTTACAGTATCCTATTATTGCTTCATGGTTGCAATCTTTTTTTTAACACTTCTGAGGATATTAATGATGTGATTTATGTTTTATTTTGTTTTTGCAGTTTTATTTTTCTTGTAGGGCATGTGTTTCCCCCAAGTTGCTTTTATCTGTTACTTTATTTTGGTGCCTTTACCTTTCAAATTAAAGATTTCTCTCAGGTGATAAAAATAATAGGTAGCTGGGGGCGGGGCAGGGGTGGAGTAGAAGTGGGAAAGTAATGTATCCAAAAGTTTTACTTAAGGGTGCTCTGGCTTGGCTATTTAGTGGAGGAGCCTAGAATGTCAATATCTTTAAACCTTTTCTTTTGAGCTTGTCAGACTGCATGGGGAAGGATCTTCCAATCTCCTAGCTGAGGTTCAAAGTCTATGAACTACTCTTCTGGAAGGTGAGTAGGTAAAGAGAGTTAGGGTTTTCAGCTTTTAGCATGCATATTTCTACTTATTTTCCCCACTTTCAGTATCCTATGCTCACCTTCAATCCCCACACAGCCAAGATTCTGTGTCTCACCTTCCCCAGGGACTAGATCTCCAGTCCTCCACCAGGATTGGGGGGTTTGTTGTGGGGAGGAGGAGAGAGCAACGGTTGCTTGGATCCTGGGAGTTGGAGACATCATTGATGGATCCGACTGCTTTTTAGACTTTCAGCATAATCTCCTATTCTACCCACCTCCTTCAACCCCCATTTCCAGAGACATCTAGTGCTGTCAATCTCTGCTGTAAAATTGAGTTAGTCTAGGGGTGCCTGGGTGGCTCAGTTAAGCGTCTGCCTTCGGCTCAGGTCATGATCCTGGAGTCCCGGGATTGAGTCCCACATCACATCAGGCTCCCTGCTCAGCGGGGAGCCTGCTTCTCCTTCTCCCACTGCAGGTCCCCCTGCTCTTACTTCACCCTCTGTCAAATAAATACATAAATAAATAATCTTTTTAAAAAATGAGTTAGTCTACGGCTTTCCTCTTTGCCAGCTTTGGGATCTGCGTTCTCAGGTCTATTAAGTTCTCTTGACCACTCATTCACTTTCTTCCTAGCCTCTGGGTTGTTTGCTTGGTTGCTTGTTTGTTCTTTGTTGCTGCTGTTCTGCTCATCTGTTCTCTCTGTCCTTGTTGGTTTGTGCTTCCTAAATATGTTTCTTACTGCCATTTCCAGGGCTTGGGAAGAAAGTAAGAGTTGATGTATATACTCAATTTGCCTTATTTACCAGTAAGCCTGTTTATGTTTTATAGGAAAAACTTTATGGTTTTGTGGGGAGAAGATATTCCAGATAATTGCTCTATGGAAAAACAAATACAGCAAAGACCCACCTGCTTTGTATTTTCTGTGGTCTATCTGAGAAAGTACATTCTTTTTCCCTCCCAAAGCTTTGACTCGGGTCAGTAAATTGATTAAACAGTTTTAGAGAATGGTTCTTTCCTCTGGAGAGATAAAGAACAATTATTTGTCAATAAATATATGGACTCTGAAAAAAGTAAATGCCTTTTCATTGATAATTAATTTTTCATGCTCACATAAAACCAGCAACTTCCACTCACTGAGAGATTATTTTGGAATACTGCTGATTGAAGCTGAGGTTTCTTTCTGTTAAGCACTGGCTTTATTCCATTGTTGACAGCCCAGTCCATCAAACCAGAAGAGCTTCTGACAAAGTGATGAAGAACCAGCATCGCCTCTGTCTTCTTTATTTTGTTTTTAGTACTTGTTCACATAGCAACTACCCAAAACAACATTTAAGCCAATTTGTAGTTGTAAAAGAATATTCATAAGTTAAAGAACTATCTCCCTAAAAATGTGGTCATATGTATCTGGCAAGTTTAAGGTTGAGATCATCATCAAAAAGATGATCACATTTGGCATTTAAAAAGCTTTTGTCTCTAAGGGCATTTTAACATCTGTTGGATTCTCCCAACATTCCAAACCTCGGCAGAGATGGCCCTGCAATATTTGTCTTTATTTTAAGAATGCTTATGAAACTCACTTTCCCGAGTAAGGTGTCCCAACAGTGTACTCGAGGGATTTTTCTCGAAGACATTAATCTTCTATGTCTCTGAGGAATGTGACCTCCTTTCCTGCCCACCCTGTCCAAAACAGCCCCCGTCTATAGTCCCTAGCCTATAATTATCTCTTTCATTTCCTTTATAGCACTGATCACATTCTGAAAGTATGCTACTTACAATCTGCTTACCCTTAACTGTCTAAATGCCCCTACCAGGGGTAAAGTTGACCAGGACAGGGACCTTGTTTGTTTGCTCTCCGCTGGACTCACAGCTCCACACAGGGGAGTCTGTACTTAGTTCTTGGGCTCCAGCTTTCCTCTCAGCTGTTCACATCACTTATTCCTCCACATTCCTCCTGCCCCATTCAAATATAGCCTTCTCGGAGAGGCCTCTCTGAATACTATATATAAAGTGGATCTCTCCTAATTACTGCCTATTTTCATCAGGGCCTTCAGTTGCAAGCCATCAAAGGTGACTTCAGTTGGTTAAGCAGAAAAGGAGTTTAATGAAAGGATATATTGTGACTTACTGAATTGTTGAAAAGGCTGGAGAACTAGGCTTGAATTAAGCTTCCAGACTAGCGTCCAAAATTATGTTGCAGAACTCATTTGATAAAGGAATAACTCCAGCTGCTAAGGACAAGTTGGCTCTTTTATGCCATGCATTACCTTGTAGCTCCAGCTAATATTACAGGAGGGAGGGAGAGAAATAACCTGAATTATCCCCCCCCTTTTTTTTTGCATCACTAGCATCTGATTCAAATTCTGGCATAGGTGTATCTAACTAGAGGAGTCCAAGTCAAATGCCTGTGCTCTAGTCCAGATGCCAAAGGGGCCATTAAAAACTAGAAACTATAGGAATGACTGGGTGGCTCAGTTGGTTAAGCATCTGCCTTCAGTTCAGGTCATGATCTCGAGATCTGGCGATAGAGGCCTATATCGGGCTCCCTGCTCACCGGGGAATCTGCTTCTCCCTCTGCCTCTGCTCATCCCCCCTGCTCTTGCTCTCTCTCTCTCTCTCTCTCTCTCCCTCTCTCTTAAATAAATAAATAAATACAAAATCTTTAAAAAAAAACAAAACAAACTATATAGATGGAGGTAATCTTTATCTAACACCAGCCTCAAATTATGGAGCATTCACAAGCATTGAAAAGTTTTCAGATGTGTCCACCATAGTTTCCACCCAGCCTGCTTTGTCTGGCAGCAGAGGAAAAAGTTTTGAATGGCAAAACTCTATCAAAAGCCCATAAGAGAACTGGCCCAGATTGATTTCTACACCTGTCCAGAGCATCAACTGTTTTTTTGACCTGGAAGGCTGGGGCCCATACTCTCTACTTGTCCTAACCATCAGAGCCTATATCACTGGCATTTAGATATAGATCATGGAAAAATCCTTACATATTTGGGACCTTGGAAACTGGATGGGAATCCTGAGATGGGTAGTCATCCTTAGAAACAAATCTGAAGTGGGCCCAATTCAACCAAATCATGACATTGTGACTGCTCAGAAAACTGAAATCTTGCATTTAGTATCCTCCTCAGTGAAACCATCTAGACATACCCACGTGTGTGCAAGTATGTGCAGACAGACTGAGAGTCACACAAAAATCAGGACATTTCTTCCCAGAAAGTCAATTTTACTAACAGCAGGTCAATTCAGGCACTGTTTTCTTAAAAAACAAATATCGACCTGTTATGGAATAGTATATAACAATTTCTTACATTTTCAAGGAAAGCAACCATAATATTTTACTTTTTTAAGATTTTATTTATTTGAGAGAGCGCAGAGTGACTGTGTAAGGATTCATCCTCACCGTAAACAATAAAACTGAGCTGTTATAATTAATATCTACCTAGAGCAAAGAATCAAGAAAAAGTAATTATTCATCTGAAGTAATTCATACCATGAATGGCTGATAAGTTCCTTATGTTTTAAAAGTAGAAGTAGTAGAAATAGAATAGTTATCCAAATTAGTTCATACAGTAGGGTGGGTATTATGTCTCTTTTGTCCACTCTCTGGACTCTAACAATGTTCCTGTCTGACAGGAAATGAGTACCAAATATTGGTTGACTGACAATATTTGGCGATGGCAGCTTTGAGTAAGGAAAACATCTTGGTGTCCATGTTTTTCTTCAACTTATTTTGACAGGCAGGGAAAGAAGACCAGTGATTTTGGTTTGGTTTCTTTCTTCACTACTTATAGGTAAAAATTTGCTTGTACCTCATCTCTATGTTTATATAATTGCAAATACATAGTATGAGTGTTTGTTTATAAGGTTTAGGTTGGGCGTGGGGGTTTAACTTAGAATTTTTCTTCCTCCAAAAGATGTTTTAGAAATTTCCTTCTAGAACTTTTGGGGACATACCCTAATAAAAGAATAAGCCCATGAACAGGGAATTCCGATGCAATCCTCTATAGCACTTAGCACTGATAGAACTGAATTTGGGAGACAATGTATAAGATGCAGAGTCTGGAATAAAAGTCCAAGTTTCTAATTCAGACTCAGCCACATGTGTGACCCCATGCAAGTCATTTAACTGCATACATGGGTTATTTTCTCTCAGTATTTCCATATCTTACCTGAAACCTGCTAACTTGTGAGGCTTAAAATCCTTAATTAAAGTTGCAAAGTGGTCTTCCTTGTTAGCAGGGTTTTGATCCAAGACCCCCAGCAGATGCCTGAAACTGAGTAGTACTGACCCTTACATATACTGCTTCTTCCTAAACATACATACCTATGACAAAATTTAATTTCTAAATTAGACACAGTAAGAGATTAACAGCAATAACTCACACTAAAATTCAATAATTCTAACAACATACTGTGATGTGAACATGGTCTCTTTCTTTCTCAGAATAACTTATTGTAATGTGCTCACCCTTCTTCTTGTGATGAAGAGAGGACGTGAGGTGAAGGACGTAGGCACTGCGACCGTAGAGTCAGGCTATTATTGACTTTCTGCCGATTCATCAGATGGAGGATCACCTGTTTCCAGGCTACTTAGAGTCCACCACAGGTAAATGAAACCAGAGAAAGCCAAACTGCTGATAAGGGGAGACAACCTTACAAAACTGTTTCCAGAGAAACTACAAGAGTCAACAATGACACCAATTAGACAGGTTATAAGGGTGTTACATCTCCAGAAGAAGATTTAAGGTGCAATATATAAATGTCAGTTACATAGCTGCAAAGAACAATACTAAGATTTCATCCTCCTACGTTTTAAGTGAGTTCATCCATGTAACTAGTCAAAGCTAACCACAGAATATAACATGGCCTCATGCTTAAGGGGAAATGCATAATAATGCCCACTGGGGCAAACGGAACAATGCAGATAGAGCTCTAACAGTGACCCTGCTTACCAGGCTTTTCCTGTCCACCTTCTCCTGCCTTTTATCATCATCATCTTCTGGGGGTACACTTTCACTGGCAAGGAGTACAAAAAGCCATTACAAAAAGAAAGCGGTAAAGTGATGAAGTATTGACCCAGTAGGCAAGGAAATGAATTATATAACTATAGAATGGTGTGTGGGAAAATATGTACAGACAGGAGATGAATAAAAAGAGGCACTGTGCATGTTATTAACTTGGACAGGAATAAAAGAAAAGGATTTTATCATCTCACTTTTTCTCTGCCTTATTTTTCTGGATAGAGTTGACAGCTCGGAATTCCTCAGTGACTTTCCCTTCTTCATTTTACTTCTTTTGGTTCATCTTTCTTCCCTTCCTTTCAGAGTTTTCAAGCCCCGATCTCAAACTCAAATAAATAAATAAATAAGGGAGAAAGAAAGAAAAAGAAAAAGGAAGAACGCTGGGCCTGGGGCTTGCACACAACGCTGCTTCACTCGGGAGAGTCTCAGTTTCCCTGCACTGTTTTCCATCCGTAAAGTGGTCATAATAATACTTGTCCCACCCATGATACAGGAATGTGTGACTAAGGTGTGGGGAAGACAGGAGCAAAAATTAACCTCTCAGGCATCATTGTCACTATTTCTCCTCTCAAATCTCTCCTTATTCAGGAGAAGCCTTGGTGGCTGGGCACTTCTGAGGGCCATGCCTTTTCCATTCCCACAGCCACAACTCTTGACTTACCTAGCCCAAAGGATGTGGATTTTTGTTTTGTTTTGTTTTGTTTTGCCTATGCTGGGATACCATTTCATTCTTTCTGCTTCTCCCATATTTTTAGTTGAAATAAACGAACATCTCATCAATATCTATAATCCGCTTATCTATGATGTTTAAGACATAAAATCCTAATTCTATATGTGAGATTAAAAGGCCAATCCTAACTCTTCCTTGAAAAGAAATGTGACATTTCTTTTAAATCCTTTTAATCATATTTATCAATAAGAAAGCTAACTCTTAATATTCTTTTATATTCACCATGTTAATTTCTTTGTTTTCTTCTCTCTGACCTCTTTTAAAACTGCCCTTTATAAATTCCCCATAGTGTTCCAAGAAATAAAGCAAGTAGGACAAATACCAAAACTCCTAAACATTTCTGCAGGAAACACATTTTCTTGACACTGTCCACAACAACTGAATACCATGAAACCCTGTTTCCTCTCATCTCTATACCCTGAAGAAAAAATAAAAAGTTCCATTCCCACATTACTTCAAGAATTTAAATTTTCCTGTGGGATATGGAATTCTTGTAACACCTCCAGCAACGCAGTCCATACTTTTCCTTGTTTAAATCTTTCCAATTATTGTTCTCAAGAAAGCAAATTAAACAAAACAAATGGTGACACTGGACTGGAGTTCTCTAATGCAAAATTATGCATCTCAGAGGGTCTTTTAAAAATGTACCTTACCTAGTTGCTATTTATTACCAAACATACCTAAATGTTTATAATGTGTGAATATTTTAAAGCAAACCTATCAGGGTGTCTGAGTACAGAGTTAAGTCAATAGTTTGCAAACATCTCGTTGTTTCTTTACATGCATTTAGCTACTGATACATCTTTTGCAGTGAATGAAGCAGACCTGCACACATACAATAAAGGAAAGCAAAAATTACCAGGTTTGGGCTTCTCTTCACAGCCAGAAAGATTCTGTTGAGTCTGCCAGCAGGAGATCTTGTATATTAATACTCTACCTGGAAGAGCTGACATGTTGAAAATGAGATTAACACCTTCCTGTTTTACATTAACTAAGGCTAAAGTGTCATTTGCCTTATCAGGAGAAAAAATTCAATACTGAAATGATAGGGTTGCCAGCAAGGTATGGTTTTAAGCAAATGTTAAAATACTAAGAAGGATTTTTTTGTTGTGGTGGTGGTGAGTCTTTGAAGATAAATACCTTGTGCAAATAAAAGCCAAAATAATCAGGTTGACTCGAAGACTACATACAAACACATGAAGCAAGGCAACTCCTTTTCAGACCAACACTAATTGACATGGGCTCCTAGTAAACAACTTGTCAGAGCACTTGAAAAAATAAATAAATAAATGAATGCACCATGTCAAAGAGTTCTGATGCCTTAGTATTTGTTGCCAATTCCAAACCAGCCTAGAAACAGAAGAGCTAATATAAATGATTTATTTGTTCAGATACAAGATAGCACTTTTTAATTCCCTCACTTCACAATCCATCTAGTTATGTATTTACTAAAGATGAGCATTTAGATGAAAAAGTATTAAAAATTCTAATGTAGGGAAGTCTCGAAATCATTGCCAGCTACGGGGTAGGATGAGCGAGATGGGAGTGGCTTCATGTTGCTCTCCTCCAAGAGGACCCCCCAATCGGAACTGGTGGGCTTTCCTCAGGCTGGCAAGGCCGGGCGGTCATCCACACTTTGTCCTCAGGTAACAGCCCACTTCTGCAATGTGAGGCCCACTTCTAGGAGCGGCAGGGAGTCCAGAAAGGAGGACATAAGTTCTTTGTCCTCCAGGCCTCATAGTCTCATTGTACAGACACATTAGCATCAGCCGGAATACAATTTGGACTCCAATCAGAGCAGAGGCATAAACACCTGAAACGGGAGCAGTGAGGGAGGGAGAATTCTCCAGGGAGGATCTGGGACGATTTCCCAGAGGAGAGGAGGTGTGAGCTGGATCCTGCAGGATGAATAGGATTTTAACAGGTGGGAAGGGAAAACGGTGGTGAGGGCTTTCTAGGTAGAATGGACCAATTCATTATATTTTGACACCATGATCACAGAGAGCATTATGGTTAAATAGACACCTAAAATACATCAACGGAAAATATGTTATTACAGAAAATGCTGTCAGCAATCTACTTAAAAAAAAAACTATCTATACATGTGTACTGAATATACAAATGGTAAGAAAAAAAGGAAAAAATGAGGCTTTATTCTCCTTGCTAAATGTCTACTGTTCAAACCTTAAGAATAAAGCATACCAGTAGCTATTGTTTCTATTCATTTCAGAGCTTCTACTTGCTGATATCTTATGGGGTCTCCAGGAGGTGGGGGGAAATGAAAACTCCTGAGCTCAGATTTTCAGGAATGCCAACAATGTGAAGTTGGAATCCCACTCTAACTACTTCCATTCATTGTTCCAAAGGTGACCCTGGTCCTTGTGTTCAAAGGGAGCTGGAGGAGGACAAGCAGTTTTCAGGTAGCACAAAGAAAGGCAACTTAATGCCTCCTTAAGGAGAAGCTGCTGTGGAGGGCTGTGCTGGTGGGGACAAAGATAATACAAAAACAGCAGTAAGAGAAAAAAGCACGGGTTGGGTGGAGGGCAGAAGGAGTTCTGCTAACTTGGGATGAGGTGGGAGGAAGAGGTGGAAGTCACCTGCACAGGTGTTTGAAGATTTGTGAGTGATGCAAACCTAGGGACAACAGAAGCAGTGAGGCGGGATGCAGAGAGACATCCAGGGAGCTCCCAGGAATAATGGAGAGCACACGTTGCATCATCAGGATCACTGAGACCCAAATCCTCTGGGGAAGTCGTGTCTTTTTTGTACTAAATGTTTTGAAGCAGAGCTTGGGGGGTGGAGTGAAAGAGGAGGGGAAAATCACTGGGAAAAATTAAGCAGTCTGAAAGGAGTCTAAGATTATGAAGATAAATGTTTACCTCTCTGCTGCATTGTATCTCTTGAAATGAAACTGGTTTTGAATAGTGCTGCATCCGTACTGCAAGAATGTGGGCATTGTGAACAAATTGACTGTCTCAGATGATTTGACACATTTTGATTTCTGCTTAGGAAAATATCTGTTAATCCTATTAGAAAGAGAAGGAGAGGGTCCTGAGTAGGAATGTAAGAGATCAAACCACTTACCATCTTGCTCACACTCTCCCACTGCCAAGGTCTTAAAGTCAGCCTTTCCACAAGACCTGGTGCCTCATCCCTGCCCCGCTTGGCCCCGCATGGAAACCTCTTCACTACCCACCCCCACCCCCCCCATCCTTGCCATGGCACTGGTTAAAATCAAGACCAGACTGGATGGCTGCCTTGTCGCTGGCAAACCAAAGCAGAAAGGACCTGGTGTTGTGCTTTCTTTTCATGTATTTTCTTTCTTTTCCTCCATCCTCCCTTCTATTTTCCTTTTCTTTTGTCTCCCTCCCTCCCTCCCTCCCTTTCTTCTTTATATGGTTTGCTGTTTCCTAATATCCAACTCTAGACCATTCTTTGTGTTTGGCAAAGGAAGCAGTTTTATTGTTGGGTAACTCCAGGGGGGATATGGTGTCTATGATGTTGTCTGGGCCAAGCCTCCCCCGGGAAGGTTAACTACCTCTAGCTTACTCTCCGAGGGGGAAGGATAACAACCACACGCTTGAGCACCAGCCACCCTCTCTTGCCAGAAAGTGGAGCTGTTCCTGCCTGGGAGTACCTCTGCTTCCCACATGGGTGTATCTCAGTGTTGTAGTGCGACTTACTGGGACCAGTTATCTGGACTCTGAATTGGTAAGAGTACAAATGACAAATCTGGGAAACAGAGGACATTTTCCCCCAACTACTTCCCGAAAAAGGTTCTTCTGGGAGCAACACCCAAGTCTGATCAAAGGATCTGTTCCTCTGTCTCAAGAGCCAACACTGGGGCCCAGCATGCAGCTAAAAATATGCACTCACAGTCCTAGAAAATTGTATTCATTAGACTCTACCTACAGGTCCTCACCCAGAATCTGCTCTATGCCAAAGCAGCGTGCGGCTGTTAATCCTCCTTTATAGATTAGGCAGTAAAATAAAGAGGGTGGGGCTGAAATGCAGGGGAAGTCTGCACACATGTTTGGAAAGGAAGAAAAGGAAAAGCACAGGGATTTCTTGTTCTCTCCTTCCTGTTCTGAGTTGCCAGGGTTGTCCAGACACCACGGAGAGATGCAGGGCTTTTTCACATTTACAGTATTTTCACTTCCACAGGGTTAGTGCTTGCTACACGTAAAATGGGAAGTTAGAGACAGATCAAATAAGTGCTTTTCAAACAGTAGCACATTATTCTTTCTGGATCCCTCCTCCCCTCTTCTTTATATGTTAGAGAGGAAAGAATGAGAATCGGAGCTGACATTACCGAGCACTAACTATGTGCCAAGCACTGTGGCAAGTGTGTTGTATACGGGATCTCATTTCCTTCTTTTAAGATACGTGGGAGGTAGACACTTCTCTCACCACCACTATGCAGAGGAGGACATTAAGACTGCCCGAAAGGTGAACGAACTTGAGCAAGTGAGTGGCAGAGCTGGGATTTGAACCTGAAGCTTCCAGAAGTCTTGCTCTTGACATCTGCGCCATAATGCCGTCTCTGAACAGTTCCTGTAAAAATATGTTTCACAGCTTTCATTTAAGATCTTGGTGACTGCACCTTAATAACAATTATGTTATTATGTTCCTTTTCAGGATTTTCTGCCATCAAATGGCAGGGTTCCTTGAACGCAGGGACCGTGTCTCCCTCACCTCTGCACCTCCGTGACCCTTAAAACAAAGTATCTTGCACATAAGAGGAGCTAAAGAATTATTTGTTGAAATGCGCTTTAGATTACCCCTGTATCTAAATAAAGCCCATCTAAACAAGTCCATTTCCCAAACACTGGGGTTTTCCTCTTCTTTGTAGCCATCCTCTTCTTGTTTTGTTTTCAAAAGGTTGATTTTGAACTGGAGGGACATTGCAGTTGTCTTGTCACTTAGAGTGATTTGAAAGTGAGAGTCTGTGTAGTGCTTTAGCCTGCCCTCAGCAATCAGGCCTCACACTCACAAGGCTCTGATTGTAGGAGTTGCCTTATTTGCATTGATGAGGATGAGCCAGCTGCTAGAGCATACAGAACTGCACCTGACACAATCACCGAGTTCAGGATTAGCGCGGGGAATCAGGAATCCACTGCGCTGCATGGCAATCTCAGCCCTACATTAGAGTCACTCATGCAAAATGACCCAAATTTGCAATGAGCACAATTAGCAATCCAAAGATGCATGTTAATTTGGGACCCGATTCTTTTCCTACATGTCCCTAAATTAAAAATAATAAATATACTCTTTCCTAGGGCGTGGAAATAATTCAGGGGATTATGAGTTTTTAAAAAAAAATGCATAAACCCCAAGAAATGTGGATTTCTTTGGGTAACCAGCCACCCCCCCCACACACATATATCAGAGGTATTGGGTTTGGCATCAAATATGGTAGGATCTTTGTGGTGTCATGCTCCTTTTTGAATCAGGGGAAAACAGCTATTTACAAGGATAAAAATACTAAAAATAACAATAGCTATAATATGTGGAAAAGGGAAATCGAAGCTTTTTTTTAAAAAAGGGATTTGGTATTTTCTATTATGTATTAATATTTCTGAGGCTACGTTTGGGTCACACATAACCACAGATACACTCAGTGATTTCAGGATTTTCTAAAAGTGCAAGAGATTATGTTGAATTTTTATTAAACAGAGTCTATAAATCAAATAGAACCTTCTCAAACCCTGTACTGTGTTTCCATATGTCTGCAGTCTATAGGTATTGAAATGCTCACCTATACTTTAGAAAAAAAAAAAACAAACACAACATTTTGCAAAAATTGAATAAATGATCATTCGAAGCAAAAGCATGCAGTTCAAAAGCTAAACCTCCCATTGGAGAACAGAAAATTTAATGAGCTTTTAATGGAATGCAATGCTCAGAGTAGTAAATTATTTGTTAGTTGACGATGCAATCAGCATGCTGATTAAGGTTGCTTGGTTTTTTACTAAACATTAACTGAATGAAAACGGGTAGTCCTTGTTCTGCTTGGGGGGCTTTAAGGAAGCAAATGGACTTTCAGAACAGAGATTGTCAATAAAGGTGAGTGCACTCCAGGTGTCATTTGAATATGATGATAAAATACTTCTGATAAATATTTAAAAGCATTTTAAATCCACAATGTTCGCCTAGTGTATTGTGGACTCTGTTTAAAGAAACAGTGGGCCTTAGCAGGCCTAACAACAATCCCTCTATCTCTCTCTAGAAAAAAATATCTAGATCTGCTTTCTTTTATTGCAAAAGAGAAAAAGGGGGGTGGTATGCTTTGAAAATATAAGCCAGCATGGACTCTGAAACCAGGAACTGTTTAGAATGTGAACCTAAAAAAAAGACAAAAAAGACAAAAATCAAAACAAAGAAAAATATTCTGACAGCAAATAAAGGAAGAGACATCTATTTCTCTGGATAGATTAAGATAATATTTTAATTAAGCAGTTTGGATATTCTGATGTTTTTAAATAATTGCCATTAGAATACATATATATTTTTAAATTTATAAATGACGGCATTCTGAGGGCAAGAAGTATTGTGATATCGCAGTTATATCCTGCCTAATTTAAGAGGTCTGAAGGGGGAGTAAAAGAAAAAGGGCAAAAATTGAAAATAAATTATGTAATGCTTATTTTTGTTGTTAGATGGTTAATACAGAATTTATAAGGTCTATCATTTACCACATATTAATTGGTATATACAGTTACTATAAATTATTGTTTCTGAGAGAGATTTTGTTACTAAATCTGTTTAAATTTCTAGATTTCTTTTCCCCCTCAAAAGAAGGGGGTTTTTTTGTTTGTTTGTTTTGCTCTCTACCAATTGCAGAATTATGGGTTTGTAGGTTAATTTTCTTTGAACAGCTACAAAGTTCTTTTTCTATAAATCCTAATTAGTTTCATCATTGGTGATTCTCTGGCAATGATCAGGTACCCTTAAAATCCGATAAATAACTACCTCTCACTTTTAACTATTCCTGTTTATGACCCAAGAGGTTAAAAGCCTTTGACTGGCATTTGACTTCTGACCTCATATAAATGTTATCTTATCAGTTCCTGCTTGTTAACTTGTATTGAGTGCTTGTCCCTGATGGCTTTTAGATAAAGGGTTGTGGGCTTCTTTCTTTTTTTTTCCTTTTTAATATATTTCCTATAGGAACTAAACCATTTGCTTTGTTCTATGCCTGGTGCACTCCAGTCTAGAGAGTAACCTGCTATAAATCTGTTATAAAGCCCCAAATATACTTTTATTTATTCTCAACATTATTTTAAGTTTAGCTTTATGGGTGGGATTTTATCATTGAGAATATATATTTATTATAATTAATAGCAGTAATTACTAGCCATCTTAATCCTTTACCATGTTAGTCAGGAAGCTGGTTAGCTTGGTATTCTTTAAAAAAAAAAAAAAAAAGCCAAAAAAATTTTTTAGCTTTGCATTTACACCAGCATGAGATGAGTTAGAGAGATAATTTATGGAAATCTTGCCTCCCCAGACTTTAGAAGTCTGCCTAATGAGAGAGTCATCAGTAAGATATATCTTTTTTTAAAAATTGAATCCAGACCATGAACAGGGCATTTTCGAACCTTTGGGGACGAAGGAGGTGGCCTGGAGCCCTTCTTTTCTCTTCTGTCCTAAGAATTAAGAAGGATTTCGGCCCTTTATTCCATTTGCAGCTGTGTGTGTTGTTCACACATTCAAGTGTGTATGTATGTGAGTCCAGTCACTGTGTACAAATCTAAATACATTTGAATGTTTGCATTTTAATCTCTCCATACCTCCATGGCATCATGAGAGTATTCTAGGCAGATATTGGTGCCTCCGAGGCTGCCTCATTTGCAAATGACCTACAATGTGATTTCTAAACAAAATATTACATTAATTTCTATGTGGAAAACAGGCAGTAAGGAAGGGAAGAAGGAAGAGGCAGCCATCTTGGAGTCCTTTTGCCTTTTAGCCTCTTTTCTCCTCCCAAGGCTCGAGAGAGTTAAAATATTATCTCTATTTTTAATTGGCCTTGAAAGTAATGCAGGAAGCACATACAAGAGACCTTTGTATTTGTGTTTGGGGTAGAAAAAAGTTGTAACCTCTTTGGACTTTAAATAATAACTGCGACTATAGACAAACTACACCTATTCTTCTCAATCCTTCTAAATAAATATACATATAAATGAAGCATATGCCACAGCTTGTAAGAGACCTGCACAAAACCTATTAGGGGAAACAAATGTCTATTTGGACCATTCGTTTACTGTTATCTAAAGAATTAATATGTCAGTAAAGTTATCTGCCCTTTCTCCTCCCCCATTCTTTCTTTTCTCCCCAAACACACTCTCACATGCACACACACAAACACACGCATTCAGACACCCCCCCAATCTGGAGAAATGGCAACCCTGGAAACTTGCTTTTTTTTTTTTTTTTTAATGGGAATTTCCCCCTTTCTCTTAGTTCTTAAATCTTTAAGAAAGCAAAAAAGACCAGCTTTTATTTTTTTTATTTTAATTTCCTGTGTGTGGAGAGCTGGTCTGGCTCTGTAGTGCCCTGACACTGCTTTCATCATGCTCATATTCTGGCAACACACAGGTTTAATACAATTTGTCCTAACTTTTCATTTCAACCATTGCTTCTCTCAGAGTGGCCAGAGTTTAAAGACTGCGAAAGCAAAGGGAAAAGAAATACCACGGCAGGGGGAAAAACAAACCAACCCCCAAAATGGTGCTGGTATTCACAGCACTGACACATTCTCAAATGTTTTCTCTGTAGTTATAACACAAAAGCGCTTTCTTCCCTGTTTTGATGTGTTAAAGACGGGAAAGAGAGAGGACACTTGGAAGTGGTAAAGTAAGTATTTGGAAGCACAGAGAAGGTGTTTCTCCTTTGAATATCCAGCATGTGTCAATAACATGTAGAGGCTTACAGTTTCATATTAATTAACATTTTGTAAACGGAGAGGGGATGAAAAGTTAAATTTAAGCAAGTTGTGGCACACCGCCGAACTTTGAGCTACCAGCGTTGCCGTTTTGTGTGTAATGAGAAGCCCCTCATGCTGCTAGCTCTGAAATAAGGATAACCAGAATCCTGAGGCCCTCTGAAAAGAGGGTGAGGATATCCAGAACAAATTATTATCTAATTCTGGCATTTGGCAGAAGAGACCACAAACTTTTTTTTTTTTAACTCCTTTAATGTCAGTAATCTGAAGTAATGTCAGTGATTTTTTCTAGCCAATATTATTTGCAGATTGTTTTCCTGAGTGAAACAAATAAGGATTTGAAACACAAATAATGACCTGATTCCTAAATACTCTCTCCTTTTCTGGTGGTCAAATTCTCTGAGTTGAATCCCAGAGTCCTTTACCATTATATTTTGTATCCTGGCTTTTTCAGAAGTAATATTTAAACATGTAAGTTGGATGACTTCAAAATCGGTGTAAGTTACATTACTGCTTTTTTTATATGTAATTAGTATATTAACATATAGGGGTAAGTCTTAGTATACCCAAAGCAGAAAAAAGTGTTCACTTCGACCAGTTTCTGTATCAACCAAAATGAACTCCCTCAGACATTTTTGGTGTATTTTGAAACATAGTTAGACGAAGACAATGACGAAGGGGAATCGATGCCCTTGGCTTTTCTGTAGAACTGTATCGCCAAGATTTATAAAGTTACCTAAGGGAGTATTAAAATATATTGCCTTTGTATGTTTATATGTTTATCAACTTACCTTAGGAATATATTAAGAAATACAGCCCATTTGATTTTTTCCCCCCCATTCCTTGCCAAAAATCAATCCTGCTCTGTCTGGAAAAAACAGAGACTTCTGTGATATCATACACCTTTCTGTATTTCAGCAAAGACACAGAGGACGTAGAGTCAAAAATATCAATATTTTTAGGACCCAAGTTACAACTGTTAAGGTTTAACCCCTTCCTTTGTAAAGACCAATAGAAATGGATTTCTCATTTCTTTGGTTTCTGTCCTCTTTGCATGGTTTTTTGGTGTGAGTTTTTTGTTTTGTTTTGTTTTTGTTTTTTGTTGTGGTTGTTGTTGTTGTTGTTTTGGTATAAATTAGCTTTTTCCTTTCTTAGTAAAATGTTTAAATCTGGGCACACGCTTGCTTTCCCAAATAGATTCTCATTCTCACTCTCTGCAACTTGTCTTGGTTTTGGAATGGGGAGCGTTTTTCCTTATTTAAAAAGCTTTGTAATTCGGACTCAGGGAGCCAGAACCTCTTTCTGTCCATCTGGACAAGCTCAAGGGTCATACCCAAGATCATAAGCCATGTTTGCATCCTCCTTATGGGAAAATGGTAAAATAATATACACAAGCATCTGATACCCAGGGGCATGGCCTGGACACACACCTTGCCCTCCTCCCCTTGGCCTCGCCTGCCCTGAAGAATGAATAAATCCATCTCCAAAGTTGATACTTCGAAGTGACCAGTCAGATGCTAGCAGGTCAGCTGGCTGTCCTCTTGGACAGAGGGTCCATAAATCAGAGACATGTTGGTGTGGCTGAAAGAGGAAGGTAGTCTAGCCTGAGGGAAGCCACGTAAATCTCTCCCAGTGCATTGTTCCTGGTAGGGAGTGGGGGTGAGAGTTGGGGTAGCTTCTGGGGCCTTGCACTGTTATTAATGCCCCGGCCCTCCTGCAGTGGGTGCTAACTTGTTGTGCATGAGAGCTGCCACCACCCTTCCCAAACATCAGGCGCTTGGAAAAGTCAAGCACTGCTGAGCCCTGATTTTCATTTAATAGTCAAAACCAAGATGCATTTGGGCTAAGATGATAGGACAGCTCCCTTGAAAAGATTATTTGAACTACAAAGGCATTCATTTAGGGCTAGCGATGTTGCAAAAGGGCCTGCTAGAAATTAGCAGCCTGTCCCGGTATTTGGAGAGCAAGAGTGACAACTTATTGGAAGTTCTCAAGGAATCATTTATATTTCACACTCCACTAGGCAGCTGATTTGAGATTGTCTGTTAGCATAACAAAGGCTCTGAGCCTGTGAACTTCAGAAACCTTTCGACCTCTTAGCTGCTGGCATGAATAGCCCCCAGTTCTGCCTATAGAGATCTCCCAAAGCTCCCCTGTTCGTGGCTAAATTGTTAATCAGGGTAATTTAATATAGTTTTCAATATGCCTCATCTCTTATTGGGAAAGGTATTCACAGCTTCCCTACCCCTGAAAAAAAAAGTTCTTTTATTCAAGTGTGAGAGGGGCAGCTGCAGACAGACCCCCATCTCTTGCTGCTCCCCCCACTCCTCCTCTGTAGCAGCAGCAATGTTCGGAAGGGCAACCATAGTGAAGGGCCAGAAAAAGAAATTCGAACGACGATGCCTTTGCACGCACTCCAACCTGAACCTGAAATTCCAACCTATTTACGCTGGGAACCGACAAAACAAAAACCCGAAGCTCAGCCATAACTGACATCTCAGAGCCAACACACACGCGTGCGCGAGTGAGCGTGTGTGTGCGCGCGCGCACACACACCCACACACACACACATACACATACACATACGCGCACACGCCACACCCCCTTCTCCTCCCTCCCTTCACCACCACGCTTCCCCTCCCTCTTCATCTCCCAACTAAGCCTCTCTTCTGGCTCCCGACAAAATCCACCAGACCCCAAGGCCTGCTAATTTTCATTTCTCTCACTCTTTGGAGGCAGCCCACACCATCCTGCGTTCTCCTTCACACAGTCACCCTCAGCCCGCAGCCCGCATCTTCTCCCAGTGTCACATATACTTGTTCTCACCCGCTACCTCGCACACTATCAATTCACATGCACATTAGTTAGCTGAAAAGAGCCAGAGCACAAATATATTCATTTTAATCCAGTTAAGACCTAAGAGGTCTCATAGGATATTATTCAATAGTTTGAAAATCAAGTATAAAACTCAGATTTTGCTACACTGTTTCATCTCAGAGAGGCCTGCAGCCAGGCCTTTTACTTTCTAGCAGTACATAAGGTTAAAAAAATAAATAAATAAAATAAAATAAAGTGAATAAAAAACAATCACAAGCAACCCACCCATCTTCACGCAACCACTCTTCAAACAGTAATTTGTCTTTTTAAAATTATGTGTTTCTCCTACTCATGGGCAAAGCCAAAAGAAAAATTCCATACAAAGAAGGAAAAAATATGAAATCACTATTTTTAAAAACAGAAGGATACAATCTCTTTTCCATGTAAGAGTTTTAAGACATCTATAATCTTTAATCTTTCATTTTTATGCGAGCATTTTAAGACATCTGTAAATGTATCTGAATGTTTCCTGATTGCTTTGGTGGTGATTTTCTGTGCAATTGTGCTCTGTCTTTGTGCGAGTTGAGACCCTGTGTCTTGCTTCTTCCTGGAACAGCCATTTCTCATTAGCCCTGTCTTGGTTGGTGTACTTGTCTCTCAGCATTCTAAAGTTGGATAAAGCCAGGATCTAGTGCCTGAACTATTTTCTTTGAATTTGCTTTAGTTAGTTTGGTCCCTGATGAGGGTATGGACTTTCTTCACACACTTGGGATCCTAGTCTACCAAGCATCTCAAAACTGCTGAGATGGGAGACAAATTCTGTTCATAAGATCCAAGAAAGGATTACTAACCTCTAAAATAGGAAGTACAAATACAGACCCATAATCAATAAAACAAAAGAGCTCAGCCTTTCTCAAGATAATTTTTCTTGTAGTTAAAAAAAAAGATTTAAAAAAATACATTTCCTGGTCAATTTTAATATCTAAACAATTGCCAAAGGTGACACTTGGGAACAGAAAATAAAGTGTATCTGGTGACTATTTTATTTGGCAATCCAAAAATCTGCATTTTTCTTAAAAAAAAAAAATCTGACCGCTTAAATGTCAATGGTGTGGAAGTTTTTATAGCATAAGCATTTTTGTCAATAATATATGCATTATTCATTTTAATGACAGGCCCTTTATTTTATTTTGTAAGTAGTGATTTTCATTTTCATGATGTCTCAAACCAAAATATTTTAAAAATATTGATAGTTACCACAAGTCAGTGAAACAATATTTTTTATTTCTCCTTTAAAAAGCCACCCCCCCCAAAAAAAGAGAGAGCAAGACAGAAAGAAATCATTCATATAAAAATTAAGAGAAATTTAACTTTCAAAAGATGGTTAGAGAGAAAAAAATATTATGACTTTTAAACCTAAGAAAGAAAAAATACACAATTTGCATTTTTTCAGTGCTTTTGCTTAATATTTTTTTCATTAGCCTTTCTTCATTAGAATTTATGATCCATGTCTATCATTACACTTTCACATCTCTGATTTCTATTAAATTTTCTAACAAAGGTTAATAAATATAAAGGGGTAAAAGGCCTATTTACTTTCACCTAAGGTCCTCAATATTTCAAGGTTTTTTGTATTTGCATGGAAATTTTTCCATGTTCTAATTTAAATTATCAAAATTTGGAATTAATTCTATCTGTTGTTAGGAAGTAACAGGAATTTTTCTTAAAGGAATTGAACAATGTGATTTTGCTAAATTATAACATTTTCTTGGTGTTGGGCCATCTAACACCCTTTCTAGTATGGCACAGTTTGGGCTTCATATTTATGGAAGGAAAAGGGTTGGGGGGAGAAGGATATATATTTGGAATGGTGTTTGACAGGGGGAATGAACGCAGACACCAGAACAATTATATTACAATCCCACTGGGAATGCCAGCACCAAATTTAGCCAGACTGATGGGGTACTGTCTAGACGGTCCCTTTTGTGTATCAGCTGTTTTTTCCCTGCTTTATTGCACTGACTGAATGTGTGAGTTGAACATGCATATGGATCCCAAACATAACCATTCCTGCAACCATACATTGCTATTAAACTTCCTCTCATTTGGCTGAGAATCAAAGGTTGTGTATTCCTACTATATTCCTTTTATAATATTTTGTAATTAAAATGCAGCTTCCAGAACTTGTGGTTTAACAGACCTTCAAAGACAAAGTAGAAGGTGTTTAGGCTGTTTTTTTATATGAAAAAAAAATGTACGAGGTAAACATTTCTATCTTCTCAAACATGTCCACCTCTTTTCTACAGAAGTTAAAGAAAGCCAGGAAGAAAAGAAATAAAACAATGAGGAGAAGAAAAAGGCATAGCTCATGTAAATTACCACCTTTCCTTCTGAAAAGGGCAAGGATAGAAAGAAAGAATATTTATTAAATGTTTACAGTATAATTAATGGCAGTGTGTGTGGCTTTCCTCCCCCCCCCCCTTTTTTTCTTTATCTCTCTTTATTTGGTAAACCAAATAGAGTTCAGGAATCAGAGTTCTTTTGAGGGCTTAGAAATAGATTCCCAAACTCTTTTAAATACATGCTTACAAGATTACTTTAGTGTTATTGGGCAGATAGGAAATCCCAGAGACATTTCACACCTGGGCAACTATCAGGATTTTGTTTTGTTTGTCAAGATAGTGCAGGAAGGCTAGTTCTTACTTATATGTGATTACAGTATCCATACAAAATATTCCTTGTTCAAAGGAGCAAGTATGAACTCTTAAACAGGATATATATTCCATAGGTGATAGGTACTAAAGTTGGATGCCTTTGCTAACAACCAAGAATCTGAAATGAGCACAAATTAATTATTCCAATTAACAAGTAAGAAATAGAAAACATTAATGCTAATGAAAGTAGTATCAGATCTACCTCTGTCAATGAAAGGTTTATCAGCAACTTTTACCTACAGTCACCAAAAACTGAAAGGTGTAAGAAACTGGAATTCCACAAAATATGTCATTATAAATAAAAATCTTGCTTCCCACTATTTAGGGAAGCGAACCCTACAGCACAGATAACTTTACTAATATGTACACACTAGCAGGAATTCTTTATTTCATTTGCTGTAATTTTTTTCCCTTAGCAAAATGAAAAACGGTGAAAGTTTTTGCCCTGAAGGAAAACAAAATCAAAGATAGAGTTGTTGATAGAAAAAAATTTTAATAGATATATTCTGATTTCATGAGCTAAACTTTGTCAGTGACTAAATGATGGAAATTGATTTTTAAAATAATAATTTTCCATGCCTTACCCCTAGAACTCAATAACTACCACATACTAAGGACAATGGAGATTTTATTCGCCTTTTGAGGACTGGGTATTGAAGAGGGCTGCAAGAAAGAGAAAGTAAACTTTATTCCCAATTTTACTGAACAGGACAAGGCTAGAAGTCATCTATTTTTTTTCACTTTGAAATATCAGATCACAAATCAACAATCATACATCATAATTAGTGACACAGGATTGGGGGATATTTCCTGGTTGGAAAACGTTATGAGTCTTGAACAGCTGACACTAAACATGGAGACCTTGAGTTACACTTGTAGGCATCAATGCTAACAATCTCGGAGGCCTTAAGTTTGGTATGGTTGAGAAAATATACAACCAAAGGCAGGGACAGAGAGCAAAAGAAACCAAGCCTGGGAAATAAGAAAGCAAGAGAAAAATGGGGTGGGACGGGGAAGAGCATGCTGGGGTAGTGAGTGAGAAAGAAAGAGGAGAGAATGAATATTCTAAGCATTGTTTTAATCTAAAACAGAGATGCTTCCAGGAGAATGCATTTCAATGGAGCTGAGCCAAAAATAATTATAGAGATTTTCTTGTTTTGTTTTGTGAATGAAGAGCATCTCTTTTCTCTGGAGATGAGAGAGAGAGGGAAAGGGAGGGAGAGGGAGGGAGAAGGCGAGGGAGGGAGGGAGAGATTGAGAAAGGACCAGAGCCAAGAGATTGAAGTGATGCCCCTCTGCCCCTTTGCTTCCACACAGCACAGTAGCAGACCTTTCTTTCTTCCCTTTTCCAAAAGCTATTGGCACGGGATTGTGCTAGGAAGAGAGGGAAGTGGCAGCAGCCCTCAAATCTAGCTGGGTTTTCTATTCTAACAATAGCTTGTTTACTTTGATAAGGCTGAAGTATTGAAATTGGAAGCAAGATTGGGTTGGGGGGGGGCAGGGACACATATTTTAGGATCTAGAAATAAAATTGAGCTATTTACAACTAAAAATATTCCCCTATTTGAGACACTTGAAACTTCCTTTATTGTTTGTTTGTTTTTTTACCAATTACATTTGTTTCCTTGTTTCTCATCATCAATAGCAAGCTACTAAAGGAAATAAAGTATTCTCTCAATTTTCCTCCATTTTTTTCTGTGATGCAAAATCTTTATCTTAGAACTTTTTTTACAGGGAAAAAAATGTCATTTGTTAAAATAGCTTGGGCTATGACTGATTTTATAAAATAAACAATATACTCTTCAGGAAAACTGGTAAAAAAAAATTTTATACTAATATGAAATACACAGGATTGGGGGAGAAACCCACCAACACTAACAGACTTTTGGGAGGAAAGGAAGTAATCGCAGTTTAGAATTACTATCTAAAGACTCTTAGTTTTCTTAAGTTAAATTGATTTGCGTACAAATCACATCATTACATACTGTCTGAACCTGAATATTCTCTCCAAATCTCTTATGTTAGGTGTTGTGCCATGCTAATGACCCTGTTATTTTTATCATTCACAGACGTTAATTCTACAAGTGGGTTTAAGGTACCACTTTTATCTTTGTATTACTTGAATTTTTAAAAAACAATTCCCCAAACCTAAGAACCAACTCCTTTCCTCCACGTTGTATTTCACAACTTGTAAAAATTAACTTTTGTTTTTAGTAATATTTGACCCGTTAAGTTTAACAATTTAGTCATCCAGTAGAAGAACAGCATAGTGTGAGCTTAATGGGTTAACACCAAATAGGTAAACTTAATGGGTTAACATCAAAATGACCTGGATGTGAATTTAAAACAAGAAAAACTACTTGTGTTACATTAGTAGTCAAGATTATCTATTGGGTTAAGCATAAATAACTCAGAAAGTAGCAAAAATGGATATAATTTCCTTTAAAACTTCTACATATTAAAATTGTCCCAGTTTTTCTGTCAAAAAACAATTGAAATGTATAGTAGATGGCAGTAAAGTTATATGATTCTATTATGTTGTTAAGTTGGTTTTTTTTTATTTCTTAAAGATGGAAAATATCTTCATATACATGGGACTTTATTTAGGGATTTTCAAAACACGTTTTAAATGTCACTGTGAATATATTGTGTAAATCTATGAATATGAGTTTTATAAATCCACATTTAATTTAATTAATCATATTGATTCACTTGACATTTTTCTCCTCCTAAATCTCCCTTTCCCTTCTTTCCCCCAGTCTCTCTATTAAAAGCAATTCATTCACAGTGGTAGACTAATTTTTGAAGCAGATTTTATAAAATAAAACCTACGATGGTTTTAGAGGAACTTTTAAAAGCATTCAACTTAAATTTGTTAGAAGTGGTTAAAATGATTATTTAAGAATTCAGAGTACTTAATCACACTAATCTTCATGTTCTATGTAAAACCCAATATCCCAAATGAGCAGATCTACTTTTTTAAGAGTACTTATTAATATTAAATAACCAGAAAAATCATTAATATGCTTTAAGGCAAAACAAGTGATGAGATTAGCAACAAATACTTATTTTGCCAAGTTTTAAAAGAAAACTTTACCTCTTTTAAAATAAAATAACTTATAAAACAGAAAAATACTTAGTGATATTTAGTATCTATTAAAACCCCCTACATACACCATTTGAGAATTTATATTTGATTTTGCTATGTCATTAAAATTGTTGAGGGAAAATAGTAGTCTACTAAAACATTTAGAATATGGTATATAATAATTTATTATTAAAGGCAATGCAATCTATCACACCAACATAGGTATTTACTATCAAGCTCTGGAAGAAATTTGGAAATGAGGGGACAAAGATAGATTTACAACTGGTAAGCATCCCAAAGATATTAGCAATAATAACTAAGCTGAAACGAGTATAGAGACATAGGTATCTGCATCAAGGCTTCTATAATTATAAGAATATATAGATATATGTGTACAGATAGGCTAAATGCAGATATATTTATTATTTGTTTGCAGTGGTCATCATATTATAAAATGGATTTTTAAAGGTTCTACCTTGACCACTTCTTTTCCAGCCCCAAATTACAAAACCAATTTCAAAGCTTTGCTCAGGAAAGTTATGAATCACTTAAAACCAACCATCGAAAAATTGCACCAAAAGAAGTCCTCTTTGCTTGTTCTTTTCATTTTGTAGAGGTGTGGAGTCCAACACGCAACTGAGGGTGGGGGCGAGGAGAGAGGAGGCAGCAAGAAGCAATCAAAAGGATTAGGATGGAAACTTCCTCAAGCTTCACGGGCTTGTTTGCTGGCCACAGATGCCATTATGGTGTATAGATAAGATATGCTTAATATGAAGACTTTAAAAAGAGCCTTCACACTCCTGAAAATTCAGAGCCTCTTTCTTTAGCCCATATACTTCACTACATTGGCCCAGGAAGCCTGGCTAAAGATAGTTTCATCCAGCTCACACACTTAGGTTTTGTCACTTCATGTCATAACCTCCACATTACTTAAATGTAGTTTTAAAATGTGTTAAACGGAAATGCTGATATAAGCCTAAATGTAGCTGTACTTGCTGTTTCTGCTCTAAGTTCATTCATGGTAGTGGATTTAGTTAAAGGGCCCAGAACAGCCATGCTTAACAGTAAGGAAACAAAATCCTTCTGGCTTCCATGGGGGCTAGGTATATGTCAGAGCAGAGGGAACTCACTGTAGATATTTGAGATAAACACCTTTGTAGAAATGGACACATTTCATTGGTGTCCTGTACAATATAAAGAAAAAGATGCTGCATTACAAATAAAGCCCCAAGAGCTTTTTTTTTTTTTTGGAAACTAAATGCTATGTTATATATCTTGGACACAGAGAATATCCAGTAAAATTTATGAGAGTAAATAGCTGACTCCAGATAAGAACTGCTAGTGATCCGAGGTGTCTACTGAATCATAATCAAGGACTACCTGGTAAGCATTACGTGACAATAAAGGTATTCTTACTAAAATATTAGATGAATTGATAAGAGAAAATGGTCACTTTGACAGAAAAGCCAACAGAAAATAGCAGTAATTATGTGTGTCTTATACACCAGCATCCTGTGTTACATCCAGTATGCAGTGTGCAGTTAAAAAAAAAAAAAAAGTATGGTACCTCGTCTAGATGATACAGCTGCATTAGGAAGTTTTACAGAATGGCTTATTTTCCAGAACACAACATTTAGATTTTCCACATGCTTTTTTTGGTAGAATTTCTCCTCCCAGTTAAAAACTGGTTTTCATCACACAACTGCATAATTATTTTTCTGCAACTAGCGATAATTACTTGTTTTGTGTATCTCTACTAGAGTGATTCAGTGTTTGCTGTTCTACCTCATAAAATGCATCTGTATTAGAGGCATGTGAAAAGGAGTATTGACCTTATATAATATAATGCTATATTGGGTAGGGGCACACAGCTCTAATTCTTTGTAAAAAGCACAAAAGTCTATATTGCTTTGAGTTTTCCTTTTTGAATGCTATGTGAGTTTTCTGACTAAAGCATAAAACTGGAGGTAACTGAAGACAAGAAACCTCACAACATGGAAATTACTCAGTACACAAAGAAACTCTCAGATAAATGTACAATGGGTGACTGAATAAAAAAGGCTGTTGGAGGGATTTGTTGATAGTGGCATCATAGAAAACTCTGGAATCAGTGTTTGTGAGATCTGTCACACCAAAAAATCAAGAACAGATTTCAGATCATTCAAGAATATCGAATCATTTTATGTTGCTCACAAAGCTCTCCACAAATACAAATGAAAATTAAGCAGAGCTCCTCCTGTCAGTCTTCTTTTATCTTACAATAGCACTTCTCTTTCTCTCTTTTCCTTCCAACTCTTATTTGCCTGAGGTTTTCCTTTCTTTCAAGTTCTCTTTAATCCTTGCTTTCCCATGTCCCTGTTTAGTCTTATTCACCAGTGATGCCAATAAAAATAAACAGCCTATTTAAAACAAGTGAGTCAATGCCAAAAAATGCATGATTGATGTGTAGCTTATTTTTTATTTTTATTTTTTAGTGAAACTACACCTGTGGCATTGTCTTAATTTTTTTTTAATCATTTAAAAAACACAACACAAAGAAAACATCAGAGAATTGAAGGGCTATTTAAGGTCTTTGGATTTATTTATAAATATATGTAATGTTAAATGCAGTGGAATCCTTGTGAGACTACTTTCGTGCTTACTGATCCCAGGGTGCAGAAAGAATTAGCTAACCCAGGAAAACTCAAAGTCATAATTAGTCTTGTGAATTATAATAATCGGGTCTCATCCTACATTTCTTTCTCATGTGGTACTCCCAGTGGGAGTTCTGCATGAAAAAGGACTACAGGATTGGGCATTAACAATGGTATACCTGCAAAATATGAGCATTTTCCTATAGCACCAATCAATGAAATTAGAAATCTGCCCCATGTTGGTCCTCTGCCCTTCAACCAATTAAAAGATTAACACCAACAGATTTTTCAAATTCCAAAAGGAAATTTTATCTTAGTTTTAAAAATACCTCTTATTTTATTGTAAAATAAAAATAGAAGTTTCCCCCCCTATTATATAACTTTTATTCTTGACTCAGTTATAGATCTATGGTGTAATTAATTTTCACTTTTAGAAGAGTTAGTAATGCTTAAGTTTTAGATAATTTCCTCAAACAAACAGAAACAAAAGAGCAAGTAAGGAAAGACTCAGTGAAACTCAGTAGAAAGCCATATGTAATCTCAAGGCTCTCAGATCAGCTATTTTCCCTAAATTGATTACTCAGGGTTGACTGACTGAGACGACCAATTGTTTTGGTATACAGACCTAGCCTAAATTAAAGAAAAAAACAAGTGTAATAGTTTCCCCATCCTGAGATGTTGATGTTTTGTCACAGAAATGTTTTTTATATGAATTACATTATAATGGACTGCTAACTAGGCTTAGAAAAGTAAGCAGAATACAGTCATAATTGCACATCCATCTAGAGCCCAACTCAACATAACCCTAAACAATTAAGACAACAGTCCTTCAAGAGGTGACTGGATAAACAAACTGTAGTATATTAAAACAATGGAATACTACTCAACAATATAAAAATGAACTTTTGATACATTTTACAGTATGGAAGAATTGCAACATAAATATGCTACAAGAAGCAAGACCAGAAAAAGAAAACAAATTATGTATATAATAGTGTAGGAAATTCAAATTAATGTATAGGGACAGAAAGCAGATCAGTAGTTATCTGAGGGAATGATCAGGAGGCAGGAATTACAAAGAGGTGTGAGGAAACTTTTGGAGGTGATGGATATACACCCACTGTCTTGACAGTTTCACAGATGCATACAAATGGAAAAACTTTAAAAATTTTACAATTAAATATGCGCAGTCTGTTATACAGCAATTTTACCTCAATAAAGTTGTTAAAAATAAATGGACTGATTAGAATGTATATAGCAACCAATCAGAATGGATGTTTGCATTAACAACAAAAAATTCAGACAATAGGTTTCAGAATCATCCAGGTGATTGGGACCATGTATATTTGACCATGAAGAATCTGAAGACTGAGATGTTCCCCTTCATCCCCTCCCTGATGTTTATGATCCCTAGTTTAGTTCAAAACCATTTTCCACAGTCTCCTGTTAAAAATCAACGCCATTCTGACTGAGGTGAGCATCAGAAAATGTCGGAATACCACAAGAGTTGAGGTAGAGGTAAACTGAAATATACTTTCTTCTAGAGCAAATAGGATCCATCTAGAAAACATTTCAATTTTACAGTTGTGTGTTCTGCCACAGCATCTTCAAAGATTTCCTCTTCCCTTTCTTTACTACCATATGTGTGATAAGAATGGAGTGGGGACCTACATTGTTAGAAAAACAACGGAAATTACCAGAAGATATTTGTCTCAACTAGATATCCTATGTGAGCTGATCAATTTCTATTCAATTCAGCAAAAATTTATTAAAATCCACAATAAGGTGCAAAATTACCATACTGCAAACTCTATTCTGGAATGGAGGACGACTGAGTTACCTATCAAAGTGCCTCATATAGAAAAAAAAAAAAAGGCTGAGATAACTTCAGTTTATTATTATTTTTAAAAATTTTTTGGTATGTTCCAAAATCCATTGTTTATGCACCACACCCAGTGCTCCATGCAATTATTCTTATTGTTCTATTTTTTTTCTTTTTTCTTTTTTTTTTTTAAGATTTTATTTATTTATTTGACAGACAGAGATCACAAGTAGGCAGAGAGGCAGGCAGAGAGAGAGAGGAGGAAGCAGGCTCCTTGCTGAGCAGAGATCCTGATGTGGGGCTTGATCCCAGGACCCTGGGATCATGACCTAAGCCAAAGGCAGAGGCTTTAACCCACTGAGCCACTCAGGTGCCCCTTTATTGTTCTATTTTTATTATGTGAATGTTGTGCTTTATTTACAACTAAATTTTTAGATGCATAACTTGAGTTTGATCAGTGCCCATATTAAGAACAGAGGAAATATAGTCCTATGTAACTTTTAAGAACCTCAGGGACTAAACTGAAAGTCAAAAGACATATGGAAAAACTGGAAGCAAACAATATATGTGCAAATTGACATTTTACTAAGAGAACATGCTTAAAACTATGGGTTTATCAAACATATGTTAATGAAATTGAAACCAAAATTTCTTCAGCAAGTAGAATGGATTTCTACTTGCTGTAATGGATGTAGCAAGTAGAATGGATTTCTACTGCATGTAAAACACATGCAGAAATACATGTGTTTTACATTACCTGAAGGGGAAACATTTTCCATCTTGTCCCATTATGATGTGTTATTCTGATTTTAGAGATACAATACTAAAAATATATTAAAGAAAACATTTCTGTTTAGGGACTTACATATATCTTAGTTTTTAAAAATGTCTATCTTCTTGCCAGGGTCAATCCTCACATCTCATAATTGGCTTTCCAAATTAAGATTTGCAAAAATGAAAGATGTGCCATTGATCTTGGATTTAAACTTATAACTTATGTTAGTATGTAGCTAATTCCTGAATTTTAAACCTGTGTACAACAGCTATAGTTAAATATTTTTGTGGATATTTTTCCGAAATGGAAAAAAACAAGAGAAATTCAACTTTGTACTTTGTTCATGTCTCCCGGTTTTCTTTTTCATGTCTTCTTTCCTCTGCTCTTCCTTCGTTTTCTGTCACTTCATTACTTAGCCACAGATTTTTGTCTGCTATTGTTAATGTGGATCAGTGACCAAGACTTTGTCTTAACCTTGAAAATGCAATTGCTTTAAGCAAGTCCCCACACTATTTCTTGACTGTGCTTAGGCATTAAAAGAGCTCTTAAGATACAGTGTCTGTGATACTGTTTTCTTTTGTTACTTTTAGTACTGGATTTTAGTTTTAACCAGAACCAATTCAGTAAGAAAGGAATTCAAAGGTTCTTGGGGCGCCTGGGTGGCTCAGTGGGTTAAAGCCTCTGCCTTCGGCTTGGGTCATGATCCCAGGGGCCTGGGATGGAGCCCCGCATCACACTGGGCTCTATGCTCAGCGGGGAGCCTGCTTCCTCCTCTCTCTCTGCCTGCCTCTCTGCCTACTCGTGATCTCTGTCTGTCAAATAAATAAATAAAATCTTTAAAGAAAAAGGAATTCAAAGGTTCTTAGGTAAAAATAATTTTAAGAAAACAAAAAAAATAATAAAAATTTAAAAAACAAAAGGTTTTTAAGAGGTCCTACCACTGCCTGCTCCCTACCTGATATCTGTTGTCCCATATGATCTAGTGAAATGAGTACACTTTCTTCTCCTTAAGACTTTGTGGGAAGGGTCCAAAACAACCTGTCTGGAAGCTGATACATAGAGGAGAAACCCTGTACTTAGGTTCCTAGAACTGGGGACTCTTGCCAGAATAATCCAAAGAGCCTTTTGGTATAGAGATAACTGAAAAAGCTGCTTTCTTTGCTCTAGAAGGCTCAACTTTCTTTATTCCTGCATTCTTTACCTGAAGGGAGATTTAAAGTGGCATGATACTTCATGGCCACATTCCAGATATCTATGTTTTTTATCTTAATTCATTGGCAAAAACCCACTTTATTCATTTCATTGGATTTTCTTTAGGGTTCAACATGATAATGTATGTGAAATCACTTTGCAAACTATGAAAGTATGATAAAAATTTGAGTACCAATTACTGGAAACAGAACACTAGAAATTGATATGGTATAGCATTATCAGCCAGGTACATATTGATCAGTTTGGGACCTTCCTTTTTTAGGTCCTGACACAAGCGTCTTGTTTGCGCATACACACTTTTTTTTAGTTCACAGAAAATCAGATCATTTGGTAGGGCTAACAAGTTGCCCTTTGTGATGTTTTCCCATGTAATCTGGAGGAAATACTGAAAGAGTTTTTCAGCACTGAACTGTTTGGACCTAGAAATCTCATCCAAAAAATCTTGTCTTCTTAGAGATATGTGAAAATGTCTATTGGCAAGCAATTTAGATGTTATCATTAACAAATCCTGTCCTCTATTATCACATACCCACTCTCCTGCAAACTTAAAGACCCTTCTTTTTCTCTCATTGATCCATTAACATAAAATCATTTTCTAATTCACTGTTATAAGTAATTACAATTAGAATGGATTTATTAATTAATGTCTACTATAACTATTATTAATTAATCTTAACTATACAGCATTTCATATAATTTGTTCCATAACTCTACATCTTTCGAAAGACAGAATTCGGAGTTACCTCTGAGGACAGTAGAACCCACAAAATCAGTTAGGGACTATAGATAGAACAAAGAAAATTATTTGGCAACTCAAAATGAAGAGCTAAACAGCTATTATAAATCTTCATATTTATCTTGCCTGATTCATTAAATTACTTAAGATTGGAAAAATCAATGCAACCTTCAAATTCTACTTTGTACATTGTTTTTACTCATCAACTATCCAAGGAATATGATAATCTCAAATTTTTACTTATATAGGTCTATAATATTTAGACAATAAAAATTTTATCTACTTTCATTAACATTTCTGCAAAATACAAAATCAAAAGAAAGTACTTTTTTAACCCAGAGTCTGAGAATTATTTGCAAGAGATTGATGTTGATTAGAAAACAAAATACTACTTTAACATATGTCTGGGGAAAGTTATGACAGCACTTTAAAACATCCACGTTCCATGTATTTACTTTACCTAAAATGACATCCTTTACTAACCACATTATTTATCTGTAACTAATTATTTTTCCAGGTGTTTACTGTCCTATCCAAAGACCAACATATCATGTCGACCCTTTTTCTAATGTAATGGCAAGTGGCAAGAATAAATTTTACAGCATCCTGTTTCAAAATAAGCAGAATTATAATGTGAGGATGCCTGATGTAACCTAAGCAGATATAATAAGCAGACACAGAGAGTTAGATATGGGATAAAGGCAAAGTTCTTTTAATGGATTCTAAAACGAAGCTGAATTAGAGGAGAATACAAAAGACATATAATTATGCCTAAATTTTACCTTTTCCCCAAATAAGTAATTCAGTTATTCCTTTCTACTGACAACTGATTTATGGCTCAATCCAATAATCTCCTACCTTTACACACAATGGAAGGTGCTGGCTGCATAACTCCTGGATATATGGAAAGGGCTTGAGACCATGTACCTCAGGAAAAGGGCTACGTGATGTCTTTTAACATGTCATTGTACAAGAACCAGCAAGTATGCACCTGGTCCATTAAAAATGACCTAGATAAGAAATGGGATATTCTGCAGAATCCTACAAATCTCTCCACTGCTCCTTCCTAGTTTCTATCTGTTACCTTGATTGGTTTAAAGAGTCACCGATACGTGGTTCCTGCTGCTACCTCAGTTTTTGGCATTTCCTGTATGTCTCTTGATAATCAAAATGAGGAACTTGCCATGACCCACCTGAAACTCTACTGGTTCTCTCACTGCCTTCTTCCCACAGTCCTTCTGTACCAGTCCCACATTATACATTGTCTGACAACTATGTCTGGTGTTTTCTTTGATCTATGTTAACATATGTATCTGGTTAATTGAGAAAAATAAGCAGCTTATTTTTAAATTATTTTTTAAGATTTCACTTATTTATTTGAGAGAGGAAACAAGAGAGAGAGAGAGCACAAGCAGGGAGGAAGGACAGAGGGAGAGGGAGAAGCAGGCTCCCCGGTGAGCAGGGAGCCCACCAGCAGGGCTGAATTCCAGGACCCTGAGATCCTGACCTGAGCCGAAGGTAGACACTTAATGGACTGAGTCACCCATTCACCCCTAACAGTTTATGTTAATACTTAGTTGACCACCCAGGCAGCCAATTAGGAAACAACTGCATAAAACAGTCAAAAGACTGTAAAATTCAGAACTAAGATGATAGCAATAGGGAGGAAATATGATGGGCTTAAGAGCTGCTGAAGGGATAGAATCAATAGGGTTTGATGACTGACTGGTTCACAGAGAAAAAGGAGAGGGAAAAACCATGGATCATGCCTTAATTCTAGCTCAAAAAATGGAGGAAATCCTGATGCCATTTATTAAAATTGGAGACAGAGGAGGAAAAGCAGATTTTGGTTGAAGGAGATGTGATTAATTCAGTTTTGCATAATTCAATCATAGGTGTGTCTGTAAGACTTCTGAGTTGTGATGCCCAGTGTATAGTTAAATATAGGGTCTGCAGATCAAGCAAGAAATCTAGCTCTGCAATGTACATCTGAGAATACAGTATTTTAAAAAACTAAATGATCAATTGTGTTTAAAAAAAATCAAGAAGTCACATAGAATATGGACTGAAGCCCACTGGGTTTCTCACAAAATGCTGTTGATGAATATGGCTAGTGGAGTTTTAATGAAATGATGGAACAGAAGTCTGGAGGAATAAATAAAAAGTGAGGGAATGGAATCCCTTATCCTTACAATGAGAACAGCCACCTTTTTTTTTTTTTTTTTTTTTTAAATCTCAGGATTAAAAACCAGAATTGCTTCTGTGGTTTCTAAAAAATTTAAAATGAAGTCTTCTAACTTTCTTTCCCATCTAGTAATGCTTAGTTTGATGTTCAGACTGAAATGAATTTTCATGTAGCTTTTAGAGAGTTACAAAATTCAGAATATGTTGCATTCATATCTCTGATACTCTCTGGATAAGACAGTGCTGTGCCTTTGCCTAAATGTTCAAATAATATGCCAGCACTTAGTAAATGCTCAAGTAATATAACTGTAGGCATTCCTAAATATCTGAATCTAATCTACTTCTGAAAATGTGTGGGAAAGCAAATTTTTTTGTAGCAAGCACAAATATTTTATTTTAAAATGGAAAAAATAATAATGCATTCTTCATACAAGTAAGAGCCCTAAACAATTCCCCTAAACATCATCAAAACACTCTTAAACATCTACATAATAATCTACTAAGGATTTATGCATTATAAATCCTTATTTATAGGGATTTATACTTGATTATTTAACATTTAATACACACTAGTCAGTACATTGGTGTAGATTACAGACAGTAGCAGATACAGATTGCATTTTCCTTCTGCACTGCAATGAATGTGTTCTAATGTAAATAAGCAAGAAGATATATTAAAAAATACTGAATGCAAGGAACAACAAAATAAAATAAACGAAGGCATTTTTGTTTTAAATGGTTACTTTCAGATGAGAGTCAGTGTGATATGGGAGAACATTTCACTTGATAATACATAACTCCTCCAAACAAGGCAAATGCAAAGCAATTCCTTATTCAGAGAGTATCAGAGATATGAATGCGACATATTCTGCGCTCTCCTATTAACACTCTGAAAGTTACATGGAAATTCATTTCAATCTCAGCTTCCAATTCTAAATTTGGGGTAAATGTTTGTAAAAGTTGCTGTTACCATTACTAGTGTTACTTGGACCTGTGCTATGTCTCAAGGTTGCTTTTGTTATGGCACATGTGCAAAGCAGAGCAGTGGTTCTCAACTGGCCAAGATTTTTGCCTCCCAGGACATACTTGGTAATGTCTGGGGACATTTTTGGTTTTCATAAGATAGAGGTCAGGGATGCTGTAAAATATCCCACAATGCACAAAACAGACCCTCCTAACAGAACAAGCTAGCACAAAATGTTAATAGTACTGAGGTGGGGAAGCCCTGAAGGAGAGAAAGACCAGAATCAAACCAATATTTCAGAGGAAACCTCAATTAAAATAAGGAAGAGACTGAATATTGCAAAATCAAAAGTTAGAATGAATTGATGTTATTAGCTTGGGGAACTATAAAGCAGGTCTCTTCATCAACGGCACCAATAAATCTAAGAAAAGGAGCTACTTTGGGAGGGACTATGAGGAAAAATATTAAGTTTAGTTTTTACTATGTTATACTTCAGGTATGGGTGAAACATCCAAATTCATGGAATAATTTTAAATAATGTTCATTCATACAAGAGGTTTCGTCTAAGAGTTGTAGTTATTTTTTAAAAGCATTTAGATAGTCTTCAGGTTATATGTCAACTAACACATCTAAGCTCTAACTCCATACCATATATCATACTTTTTTCACATGAAGCTCAACCTTCAAGAAGTTGCTAGAGAATATTACCACCCCCATTTAATGGATGACAGAGATGAGGCTTAGAAAGGCTAAGTAACCAAGGTGATACAGCTACAAGATCATTATACTAAGATTTAAACCAATGTCTTCTAAGTCCTAAGCTTTTTGCTAAAATAATTTTCTTTTTGTACTCATGCATGCTCCAATTATTTCAGACAATCCCCTACAACCACATCTTCACTGAGCTTAATAAGTAACTTCCCCCAGCTACACACACACACACACACACACACACACACACACGTACACATACATTTGAAATACATTTTTTGTTGTCCCTATAAAAATAAGGGAAAAAAGTTTATATTTTCCAAACTTGAAGAAGTTTGGAAAATATAAAGCACAAGTCAAGAGGATAAAAATCATCATTACTTCTACCACTTGGAAATATCTACTAATAAACAACTTTTAGGTAATGATTTGAATTTTTACTGTTTTCTCTGCTGATGGTTTTGCTGATATGCAGTGATATTTCTAAAATTAATCATGAAGAATTAGAAAGAGGAGATAAAGGGAAAGATGGTACACAAACTAGAGAATTAGCTCTCAAATTTAAAAGGAAGAACCTTGGGTGAGGTGGGGGTGGGGAGAAAACATGGGGAGGGTAATTTCTAGAGCCTCTCTTTGCCCAAGGAGTTCTAGGGACTTAATAAGCCTTAGTCCATCTGTCATCTCTATGCTCCGTTAATGACAAGATTTAATGGAAGCTACACATTCCAGAGTGCTTATCATTTGCAGACTCAGTACTAAGAGCTTTACTCACATTATCTCATTTTATCCCTGCAGCAACTTCGAGTAGGATATTATTTCCAACTTAGAGAAGAAACTTAGGCTTAAAGAGGTTTTAAAAACTTGCCGAGTTCCAAATCTAGTAAGTGGGGAAGCAAGAATTCAAAAGCAAATTTGGCCACAGAGGCAGTGTTCTTCCTCTTTGCTATGGTGTCTCCTCTCACTGCACACAATCAGGTGTGGCAAAGTGCCTAATTCAAGCAAGCGAGAGCAGAGCATAGAATACTGTCTCAAGGTTTCTAGCTTCAGACTTCCCTTTCTTTTCTCTTTGTAGGAATGGGTTGACACACGGCTTCTGGGATATGGTTTGAAGATTCTGTCACCAGATGTTTTACCTTTGATTCCACTGGAAAAATACCGTGTGATAAGTAACTTGCATGAGAAGATTAGTATGCGCCCTACACAAGAGTTTGCTGAATGAAGGGTCAGAAGAAAGGAACTCTACCAAAATGGAGGTCCCATTACTCTCTGGAGTAACTTTAACAACAAGTTGAGCAAGACTCCTACCAAAGTTTACCACTTATTTATCTAGAGTAGCTGTATTTTAACAGGTAGATGTTGGCTGACTAAAAGTACTATTACCTGCTACTTTTCTTGAGGTCAGACTATTCCTCGTGTAAAAGATATGAATATCAGGTTAAAAATGTGGAATTATCACATTTTGTTCAAATTTAAAATGAATAAGCACAATTTCCCTGGTTTTGACAAACATTTGAAAAATGTAGTCTTTGGTTTTTAGCTCTTAGCCTATAGGATGGAGCTGTTGTAGAAAAGGAAAGACCTTAAGTAAGTAGTATTTTGGATACATATTTTTCAGCTAGCTCTCTACCTTGGGGATATTCTATGGTCTGTGGAAACATGTTCTTCCTGTGAAGCTCAATGTAGATCACTGGTTTTACATGAAGGCCTATATTAGTCACTTACAGACATTTTTATGCATAACTGTTGGGTAATAGTGTGTGTTTATTTTATGATAAATGTTTCAAAGCTACTGTTCTCTGGAGTTCTCACATAAAGGAAAATATTTATCTCATTGGAATTTTAACCACACTACAATTAAAATGAAATGCAATCGACAAAATACTAATGCAGGTATGTCTGAAGATCAACTACTTAATGGTTAGGCCCCTATCTATCATTCTCTGGCTTTCTGAAGGTCATTATATAGCAAAGCCAATGAATTAACCTGCAAGTCAGAAACATAGTATCTGTGTAACTGTGGGTCTATTATTAATTGCTTAATAAAGTACATGACTTGTTGATGAGAGTTTATGCTGCCTATTCTTTTTAAAATTCAAGCCTAATTCAAGCAAGCTTATGCCAGGCTGGGTTGTTACTTTAAAGTCTCAGGTAACTGAAGATTATTTTTGGTGCTAGATATCACTGTTAACACTACAGGAAGTAGATACAATCATAGGATGGGAAGGCAAGAAATGGATATATAGTCTCTTCTCAACTTTTCTTTTAGAAAAGGGGACACTGAAAATCAGTGAAGACAACAGAGTTGCTTAATGTCACATAGTTAGTAGTAAAGCTGACCCAGAACTCAGGTCTCCTATTTCCCAGGCCGCTGCTATCCAAGACACCAAGCCACTGAATTTCAAGATTCCAACCCAGGGTCTGGTTTTGCAGATACTACAGGTAATTAGTCTTGCAACTTGTGAGTCTGGCCTTTTGTTTTCTGTGTTGTTTTCTAAGCAAAGTGAAGTAGGAATTAAGTAGGTAAGGCATAACGGAGGAGCAGACGCTTGCACTAACTGGAAATTGTAGCTCACAGTGGCAGGTGCCATGGAAATTTTTTAAGGCTACGTTTGGTGAGGATGAGCCACCTATCTCCCACTCAGCAGTGAATGTCTGAAATAACTAGCACCAACTTTAATCTTACAACAAGTTCTACCTGTGGGTTCCAGGCAGAAGGATGGAACTCTGTGCAATCTCTGCCAAGTAAAATGGATTACTGAAAAATAACGATACTTCAATTGCCATTATGGTTTTTATATTGGCAGTAGAAGTCAAAACATAACAATGAGTTTACCCACTAATTTTCCATTGCCACTTTCTATGTGAGTCAGCTTTAATTATTCATTTTGCATAGTGCTGGATAACAAAATCAAAGCTTTGGTAACAACTCTATCAGCACTCTACAAAGGAGAAAAGAAAGTTCTTGAACTAAGGTTTCACTCTAATTATACAAGACTGTAGAAAAAAAAAACCACACAAACAAAATTATAAACAGAAATGGCTATTCATTTCTGTTTTTAAAACATTTACTTTGGGGCGCCTGGGTGGCTCAAGTGGGTTAAGCCTCTGCCTTGGGCTCAGGTCATGATCTCAGGGTCCTGGGATCAATGGGCTCTCTGCTCGCCAGGGAGCCTGCTTCCCCCTCTCTCCCTGCCTGCCTCTCTGCCTACTTGTGATCTCTGTCTGTCAAATAAATAAATAAAATCTTTGAAAATTAAGTAAATAAATAATAAAACATTTACTTTCACCATGCAGATGGTCACTGGGCAGTTAGAAGTTAAAGATAATTAAGTTTGGCAATATTACCTAAATTACATCAATTATTTTATCAAAATAGAGCTACTTTGTCAAACTGATGCCAAAATTTTACTTTCAGCTCTGCCAAAAAAGTTTCAACCGACTTAACATTTCTCCATTTGATTGTTAAAGGTCTTTGGCAACAATCAAATCAGATTGGCCAGCTGAAATCTAATTCCTAGTCTTATTTTTACACTTCCTCATTACCTTTTCATGTCTGAACAAGTAAGCCAGAGTTATGGAGTAGGGAGGAGTCAGCTCTTCCTGCAAGATGTTTGTGTATCAGCTTTTCAAATCACCAGAAGAGAAGTACTTCTGTGTCTTTTGCATGTCTGAAATGACTGGTTTGCAGTATAATAAAGTTACAGATGACATAAGTCTTGGAAATATTCAACCTCGTGTTTCCCAGGTTGAGGGACGTGTACACACCATTGGTGTGTACAAGATCATTTTAGGAGGCATATCGATATCCAATAACAGAGTAAGGAAATTTGTATCATTTCAGGCTTTTTGAACCTTGCAATTATATCAGGAAGAAAGTCACAGGCTGGTGCTGACAAAGAACTCTCTTAACACTTTTTTCTTGCTTTTTAAGAAATAGAAAGCAAGCCTCAGGCTCAGTCTTCAGCAGATAACTCTTTGGAGCTAGAATTTAATAACACTGTATGGTTTTCATCAAATTGATTTTGTCCATCTATTTATGGCAGGGATACAAAACCACATTTTAAGATACATTCAGTTAATTTAAAAATTTTTTTAAGTTAATTAAGGACAAAAATTAAGGGAACATTAGTTTGGTGAATATAGCAATGCAAATATTACATAAAGGCTGCAGTCAATGATACAGTAAAAATCACAAAGCTGCTGAGGAGCTGGAGATGGACTCCCTGAACAGATGGGAAACCCAAAGCCTCAAGAGGACAGGACATCCATCAGGACTGCAATCCACAGGCCATTCGCCAAGTGGATGCCACCCGAATCATTTCCAAAAAATTACTAATTTGAATCATTTTCTTTAAAATAGCCTTTCCCCCCATCGCTTTGTGAGTAATATACATTAAGTTTGAGTTTGAGAAACAATAAAGGACAGGAGTGACTTGATACAATTATTTCAGAGGAAATGTCAATATTCAGAAAATTTAAGTAAACTTATGAGACATGAGTTAGGAAACTAGAAAAAAATTCCCCAGTATAAAACTTCTCAAGTTTAAATTACAAACTAGTGTTTTTTTTTCTCTTTTGAGGCTAGTTTGCCTAAGTAAATCAAAATATGTTTTTTGTTTTAAATTTACAAGTCCTGAATATGTGGAAACAACAAGACTAATTTTCTAAGCAATGTATATATTTCTTAACATGTACAGGCTTTTCTTGAAATACAAACCTAAATTCTACTAGAAAAAGGTTTAAATTAAGGTTTAAATTAAATTAATTAATGTATTTTGCAACTCTTAAAAATATCATACTTAAACTTGCAGTTTGAGAAAAGCAATCTAGAAATTTTTGTGAAATCCAAAGATTCTTGACAAAGTATTTCTGTGAAGTCGGAGAGGGATGGAGGAGCAACTCCCTTTTACTGACAGAGACTCATGGCCTCTTAAGCTAGTGGCCACTCCAGCTGAGTAGACATTCTGGAGGACAAGGAACAAAATTTGAGAAAGATAGAATGGTCACTGAATTGCTGACTTCTAAAAATAAATAAACAAAAACTTTCCTCTTACCATCTTGTCCACTTATTATCTCTTAACTGAAGCCTATTTATACCATTGAGGAAGTGGAAGAAGAGAGTTAATGGGTAGCAGGATCAAGCTAGTTCATCTTTTGTAGGTTAAAATCTATGCTGTATATGGAAAAAGGTGAAACATAGTAAGGTATTTATTTATTTTTTAAGATTTTATTTATTCATTTGACAGAGATCACAAGTAGGCAGAGAGGCAGGTAGAGAGAGAGGAGGAAACAGGCTCCCCGCTGAGCAGAGAGCCCGATGCAGGGCTCGATTCCAGGACCCTAAGATCATGACCTGAGCCGAAGGCAGAGGCTTTAACCCACTGAGCCACCCAGGTGCCCCAAGTAAGGTATTTAATATAGTGAAGAATTTTAGCCAGATGAGAACTAATTCCTTAACTTTGCTCTGCCTCAGTTTCCTTTATTCAAACATTGGGACTAACAGGCATCTGTGTTATTGGGTTGGCTAAAGAAATAACTAACATTTATTAATGAACTAGAAAGACCTAGGGCTAAAATGGGAAATAATTAAACTGATTCTCTTAATGCCTCAGTAACATTCAGGTTGTAAATGAGGGAAAAAGAAATTCACTACCTTTTCCAAGTAACTAATACTCTCCCATATCAAAGACTCCCATTTTCAGACCCACTCTCTGGGCCTAACATTTTCATTCTTGATGCTGAGAGCCCAGCTGAAGAGCCTTCAGAGAACTTTCAGCCTCTGGGGAATTCCAAAGTGCATGTCCCAGCCCCACTCCATGCACAGCACAGAATTTGTGTAAGGGAGTCGCTGGGCATAACTCACCAGGGAAGGAAGGCGCTGCTATATCCTCTTTGATTTTCTTCTAAGAATTTGTGAGCAGACTCATTTCTGATGCAGAGTATCCGACCAGAGCAAAAGTGATCCCATTTAAAACTGGAGATCACTTGTGAACCATTCTCACAAAGGTCTGGAACTCATCATTACAGCCCCTTGACTCACTCATGAGACTGCCATGCACGACATGGTGCCAGGAGCATTATGTCCTGATGCCAAGAGCACCCCACACCATTCAGACTCATGTCAGGTACCCACTCAGTATAAACCTCTCTCCTGCAATCTCCCCTGAAAAGGGGAATGAGGGTAGACTAGAAACAACACTATCTGTGAAGATTCCGCAACATCTCTTTAAGCAATCTAGGTCAGTGTGAGTCAGTCTAGTTTATGTGACCCACAAACAATTTTTATGACTTTGCTCTTACTAGTTTCAATTGTTTTGTACACCCTGAAAATCTCATTTCATCAATGAGAAATCAGACACTAAGAGCTACTTACTTACCAACACCAAGTCATCCCATAGCTGGGTCATAATTGGAATCTACTCCAACACTCAGCCTCCCATTCAAATGTTTCTTCTTCAGTGCAATTCCCAGCAGCGTTCTCCAGGTTTCCCCTGTCCAGGTGAGTTCAGAAAAGATTGTTAACCCAGGTCTACCTGTCCTCATCATTTACAAAGGATGTTACAATGGCCCCATTTACAAACCAGGGCACTGAGTCTCAGGGAGACCAAAGAATATGCCCTAGCTGACAGAGAAGCCCCTTAGTCAGCTGTTTAAGGTGTCGGTTCTTTTCAGCTAAAAAAAAAAAAAAAGAAAAAAGAAAAATCACTTATCCTTGCTTGCAGGGTTTCTGACCCAGGGGTTTCCAATCTTGCATGCCAATCCTCCTTAGCTGGCCTACTTCTTGGTTCTTCTACTCAGCAAATATGAGTCATATGATTCAGCTGAATTGAAGTCACCTGGCAGATTTTTTCCACTCTCATCAATAGCATACATACCAATTGCCCTTTAACCAATCACAGAAGAATTTTCTTTTTCTTTATTATCTTATAAGCACTTAAAGAGAGCTTTAAATAATTCTTCAAAGGAAGCCACTATCATTTGCAGCTTTAATAATCCATTTATAAAAAAATCAAAAATTTGTAGTGAGACCTTATAAATTGAACACATTATTTGATCCTTTGGTTTCATCCTATTTGCTTGAGGAAATGACCAGGAGCTTGAAATCTGTTCTAATGTTGACAACCTCAAATATATAATCATCAAGGAAAAAATGAACACCTTGGAATTGTTGGAATTTGGTTTTACCAAGACAGATGCCTTCATCTTGTACAGGTTTTTTTTCTTCTTTTTTAGTAGTACAAGCAGATAATTATAATAAAATAGCCCAGAACCATGAGAATTAAAATAGCCTGAATATTAATGTGTTTGATTTTTGTCCACTTTGCAAGGACAGAGATGTGGTCTCTCCACACAAGGTCCAAGGAGTAATTTTTCTTTCTTTCATTCTTCCTTAAAAAGTGATTTTGTTATAATAATAATAACAAATTTCAGGTGACTTTCTTTTTATGGCTTAATTCTACATCCATTCTAGGAAGGAGGAATTGAAATCTGAGAGGTGGTTTCACTCATTAATTATTTACATTCAACATAATGTTTGCTGAATATCTATTATGTACTACTTAGACACTCTCTTCAATGTTATATAGACATATAGATACTAAGACACAGGCCTTAATGTTTGACCAAGAAGGTATGTAAGAAAAATTAATCACAAGCACATGTTTTAATGACAAAATTGGGAAACATTTCACAAAGAAGATCACATTGGATATAGTCCCAAAAGACTGACCTGCTGTCCTAGGGGGCCAAGAAGAACATTCCACAAAAAGGGAGCAATTATTCAGAAGTGCAAGAATATGAAAATTGGGGGCACCTGGGTGGTCAGGGGGTTAAGCCTCTGCCTTTGGCTCGGGTCATGGTCTCAGGGTCCTGGGATCAAGCCGTGATTCGGGCTCTCTGCTCAGTGGGGAGCCTGCTTCCCCCTCTCTCTCTACCTGCCTCTCTGCCTACTCGTGATCTCTCTGTCAAATAAATAAGTAAAATCTTTAAAAAAAAAAAAAGAATATGGAAATTGGAGATCTTAAGTTCAGGAGGTAAATAACTCAAAAACTCAAAATTTGAAGTCAAAGTTAATCAAACAGGTTTTCTCTACTCTAGTCCTTTAAGAAGCCTAATTTGTTCACTTTAATCCAGTGCATCATTTAAATCGCTTCAATGAACAGGCTTAAATAGTCTTTTCACAGTATCCCTCCTCCACAATCTCTGGTATGCCAGAAAGGTGCCAACACAGAAATGAACCGACATTAGGAGGCCTGCAAGGTGACAGACTGTTCACTTTCTCCAAAACACAGGTGTTCATGAAAGAGCATGTAGTAAGATGTTGAGCACCATAATATATATACAATGGAATACTATGCAGCTATCAAAAGAAATGAAATCTTGCCATTTGTGACCATGTGGATGGAACTAGAGGGTATTACGCTTAGCGAAATAAGTTAATCAGAGAAAGACAACTATCATATGATCTCCCTGATATGAGGAAGGGGAGATGCAACGTGGGGGGCTTGGGGGTAGGAAAAGAATAAATGAAACAAGAGGGGATCAGGAGGGAGACAAACCATAAGAGACTCTTAATCTCACAAAACAAACTGAGGGTTGCCAGGGGAAGGGAGGTAGGGAGAGGGGGGTGGGGTTATGGACATGGGGGAGGGTATGTGCTATGGTGAGTGCTGTGAAGTGTGTAAACCTGGTGATTCACAGACCTGTACCCCTGGGGCTAATAATACATTATATGTTAATAAAAAAATAAAAATTTTAAAATTAAAAAAAAGATGTTGAGCACCATAGAACTGATGCTATTTTACAAAACCACATGGAATCAGTTCGTAAAATCTTGGGATTGAGAAATTTTTAAATTCTTATAGAATCAGGGGTGCCTGTGTGGCTCAGTAGGTTAAGCATCTGCCTTCAGCTCAAGTCATGATCTCAGGGTCTTGAGATCCAGCCCCGCATGGGCTCTCTACTCGAGGGGAGCCTGCTTCCCCCTATCTCTCTGCCTGCCTCTCTGCCTACTTGTGATCTCTCTGTCAAATAAATAAATAAGTTCATAAAGAATCATATATTTGAGGTGGGGAGATGATATGAAAGTGGACAGTGGTTTTTCACAAATGATTATGCAGGGCAGTAAGGTTGTTACAGAAGGACTCTATCAGAAGACATTGGTATGGCATGAAGTGGTTGTATATTTTTTAAAAGCATGAGGATTATATTGTTTACTTTCCTTATGATAGTAATTTTACAGTTAGGTAATCAAATATAACTGAACAGCAAATCATCTACTTTAGGAATCTCCATGCAGTCATTCAAACTGATTCTATGGAGCACATACTTGGGTGCTGGGAATACGAAAAAGAAAGAAAGAAAAAAAGCCAGAATTCCTGCCTTTCAGGTGCTACCATTGTGAGATTCAGAAGAACATGTTAATGTGCTAAAAGGCAGTGTGAAGACTATGAACCATGCTTACTTTTGGGAGGTACTACAGCAATGGGAATGGTTAAAGCTCAAGATTATGAGAAATCATTCCAATGGAAATTGCACTCCACACAGTCATTTGAAACCTATCTTCTTTAGAATGTGTGAACTTTCCTCATTGGATTCAGGATCAGTAAACCATCACATGTTGAGTAGTCTGGAAATCTCAAGATGCTATAAAAATGGGTGTCTAAAACACATGACTAGAAAAATACTTTAATCCTTACACCACTCGGATAAAGCTAAAGGATCCATGCCCTACTGCTCCTACTACCGTCATACCCATCAAAATGATTCATCAGAAATAGTGGTTTTTCAAAAAGATTTTATTTATTTATTTATTTATTTATTTATTTGACAGAGAGTACCAGCACAAGTTGGGAGAGGGCAGAGGGAGGGGGAGAAGCAGGCTCCCCGCTGAATAAGGAACCAGACTGGGGCTCCATCCCAGGATCCTGAGATCATGACCTGAGCTGAATTGAGACACTTAATCAACTGAGCCACCCAGGCACTCCGAATTAGTGCTCTTTTTGATGAGGCAATAATGAGCTGACATCTAACTGTATATCATAAGTAAATTATTAGTTCATGCCAGCGTAGAGAGGGTGGCCATGGTCACTTATATTCATTTGATTAACCTTACATAATACAAAGACCATCCAAAGGCTACATGTAGGATTTTCATGGGACTCAAGGAGTTTTTGCACCACGTTTTGAAAACCACTACTCCATTGTGTTTATGCTGGTATCTTCTTGGAAAGTGTATGTCTAGGATATACAGATGGAGAATTCATGCCTCTAGTAAGGCGAAAGATGGAAACTTTTGGAGTGCAACTTTCAGGAAAACTTCAGAAAAGCCTCAGGTTAATATATTCACACTTTACTCACTAGATTGCCTGGAAATGATTTTTGGTCAGAATAGGTTTTTTTGTTTTTTGGGTTTTTTTGAAAGTGTAGGAAGTTGCTTTTTTTCATCTGTGATATTCAGCATTCCACCCATATATGCACACTTTTATCAGAGATGCTTAATCATTTCTTGGTTTACTTTTCAAGAAGCCTGAAATGAGTTTGGGTCTTTGGTAAATAAATATATAGTAGAGAGAAAGTCCACCTCATTTTAAATTTGCATTTCTTCTCCAGAGACAGCATATTTACCAGTCTCTAGTCTCCGATTTTTGTCATCACTGCAATAATAAAACACACACACATGCATGCGTGCATGCATGCACACACCCACGCTTAAACACTCCCATGCACCTCTCCTACCATGACATAAAGTTTATAGGAGTTTGTCATTTTGATTGCCACTGGTTGAAATTCTGATTTCAGAAATTATGAAACAACTGGAAAAATCCTTAGATTTTATATCGTCCATGCACCTAGCAAGAGAGATAAACTTAATTTGAAACATGGTGGTGATAGGGACTAGATTTCCTATCCAGCAGGGAGATTTACAGCATGAATAAGATGCCAGGAAATGGACCAAAAGGGTACAGTGTATGACTGTTTTAAAGGGGGGAAAATATTCTACAGGACTCATGAGCCATTATTTCAAATGCTTGTGTAAATATGGTTTAGTTCATCATCACTTTTTTTTTTAAAGATTTTATTTATTTACTTGACAGACAGAGATCTCAAGTACGTGGAGAGGCAGGCAGAGAGAGAGAGAGAGAGAGGAGGAAGCAGGCTTCCCACTGAGCAGAGAGCCCGATGCGGGGCTCAATCCCAGGTCAGACCTTGGGACCATGACCTGAGCCAAAGACAGAGGCTTTAACCCACTGAGCCACCCAGGCGCTCCTTATCATCACTTTTTCCAATTATGTGTATGTTCAGCTCCAAAGCCTCTGCTTCCTTGCTTGAAATGCCACCAAACTGAACTAGCATTTTCATTAATACAAGCAATGTTTACAGTGCCCAGAAATGATGGTAGGAATATAGGAGTTCTTTTGTTATTTGTAAACTAAAATACCTCAGAGAGGTGCCCTATTAGTTTTAGCTTAGCTTTTTGAACAGGGCCGCTTAAAACATTACAATTTTTAGGTTCTTCATGAAATTTTCATATTTCTATAATAATTATCATGTAAGTAAAGCAATATATTATATTTCTAAAAGTATAACTGTATACCTAAAGAGATTAAGAATTAAATCAGTTTCTTAATTAAAAACAATTTTATTTTTCAGGTCAGTTACGGACCCACTAAATACTTGGAAACTACCTACATCTTTGTTTGAACTAAAGTTTTATTCTTAGAAGACTAAAATCTTTTAACTGCATTAAATATTTAAGCAAGGCATTACTGTGTAGCAGTTAAGAACAAGGACTTGAAGAAGACGGCTTAGTTTCACTAACAACCTGTATGACTTTGGGAACTTCCAGAACCTCTCTGTGCAGTTTCCTCACCTATAAAATGGGGATAATAACAGATCCCATCTCAGAGGTTTGTTGTGAAGATTAAATTAATAAATATTTGTTACAGAAAAGAGTGAAACAAAAGTGTTTACTTCTGCTAATATGGCATATCACAATAGTAAACAGGGGTTCGAGAAGGAATAAAATGAGAACTATATAATGTATGGCACAAACAGAAAGAAGACTTTGGAAGGGCTAGTTTGTGAAGGATGCCTTTACATATTTGGTCTACTCCAAGAACCAGAATATTATCTATAAATAAAATTGAATCTTCCTGATTCGGGCATCTTTCCTTAATAATACCTGAAGACAATAGTTTTTTTATTTGTTTGTTTGGGGTTTTTTTGTTTTGTTTTTTTATTTGACAGAGATCACAAGCAGGCAGAGAGCCAGGCAAAGAGAGAAGGGGAAGCAGGCTCCCTGCTGAGCAAAGAGCTCAATGTGGGGCTTGATCTTAGGACCCTGAGATCATGACTTGAGCCGAAGGCAGAGGTTTAACCCACTGAGCCACCCAGAAGCCCCCCTGAAGACAATGTTTGTTTGTTTGTTTTTTTAAAGATTTTATTTATGTATTTGACAGACAGATCCCAAGTAGGCAGAGAGGCAGGCAGAGAGAGCGAGCCTGATGCAGGACTCGATTCCAGGACCCTGAGATCATGACCTGAGCCGAAGGCAGAAGCTTAACCCACTGAGCCACCCAGGCGCCCAAGACAATGTTTTTAACACTTAAAGATCATTAAAAGTTCAAGAAGACTACCTGAGCACGCAGAGCTCCCCAAAGGTCCCTACTGTCCAGGGTCCTCCGGTCTTCAAGGTTGATATGTTTGGCATTTGAGTCTTTTTCCTTCCAGTGTTCAGCTACTGACTCATTTGGGCTTTCTTTCTGATCATTTTAATTTAGTCCAAACTTAGATCATAATCTTTCTTCTTTGTCAGCTACTCCGAGCTGTCAGCTCCTTTTTGGTTCTCACCCAAAATCCACCTTTCTCTGTTATGCGAGTTTTCGCATCTGAGAGACCACCAAGGAGCCAAGCCCTGATGCAATCACATGAGGGTTTGACAAGCTTAAGCTTGGGCCCAAGTACACCCGACTCAGTGGAGTAGGGACTTGGACTCCGAGCAGGATTACAGTCAGAGTTTTTAAAGGCAGAGTAGGGGTGGACTTGGTGGTGGGTGAGGACAAAGGGGATTAGGGATGATGTAAGTCTCTAAGGAATTTTGGAAATAAGGTCTCCAGGACATTGAGGGGCTAGCTATTGTTGGGAGAAAGGTTATTTATTTCCAGTAGTAAAAATCTTCTCGTGAGACCCTTTAGATGTGTATCAGTGGGCCATATACTTGGGAATGACTGCTGACACTATCTTGGCGGTTTAGAGATAAAGTTTCCTAAAGTAGACTTACAGGATCCTGGTTGGACCTGTTGGGGTAGGGGGTCAGTCAGGCTAGGATTGCCCTTAGGAAAACCTCGAGGTGAGGGCAGTTGAGTCCCCAGGGGAGAGCCACTCTGTCTGCTTCAAGGGCCTGTCAGTAGGTAAGGAATTTTAATGATTTTCTTCTGCCTCTGTTTCCCACATCAGCTAAACCTGAGGTGGGATGGCCTTAATCTTCTCGGCCTCCACATTCTCAAATTCAAAAAGATTTTTTAAAGGAATATATGCTCTCCCACCTCACCTGGTTGCTTATATCTAGCTGTCCTGCTTCTATAAGCACAAGAGACACACCATGTGTCACTGGAGTGAGTGATGGTTACTGCTGCTCTGCTAGTTCTCAGTTGTAACAATCTTAGTTGATTCCTCACCAGCACCTTTAAATCAAAATAGGAAAGAATGGTTTTATGGTACAATATACTAGTTTAAAGATATTGGTCTGCTCTTACTGCTTAAAGTCATAGGTTAGAAGAGGAGAGAACCATTTATCTTTGGATCTGAACTGGTGTCCTAGACATGAGTTCTAGCATCTGTTAAATATCCCAGAGCTCTCCTAACCCTAAAAGTGATTCCTCGCTGCTCATTTGAAAACAGATATTAAGGAGAAGGAAAAGGACATACCAAAAACCAAACATGAACTAAAGACCTTCAGAAAATCACTCTAATACTTGCCCAACTATGCTCAGTGGGAAGACTTGCTCTATTGAATCCATACTGTATTAGAATGCCTTCTATGAACACACCCTGTTAAAAAAGAAAAAAAAAAGCCTTGTTTAGCAGAAAGCATTTTATTTTATTTAAAATTTTATTTATTCACTTGACAGACAGAGATCACAAGTAGGCAGAGAGGCCGGCAGAGAGAGAGGAAGAAGCAGGCTCCCCACAGAGCAGAGAGCTTGATGTGGGGCTTGATCCCAGGACCCTGAGATTATGGCTTGAGCTGAGCCAAAGGCAGAGGCTTTAACCCACTGAGCCACCCAGGCGCCTCCAGAAAGCATTTTAGATAATAGAAGGAAGAAAAGCCAAAGATGGTCTATGTCACCATACTTTCTTTGGTCCTTTTTTCACTGAAATTCAGGAAAAATAGCTTGGAGGGCAGAATGTGGTGGTATAGTGGAAAGAACTCTGGACTAGGTGATAGGGTCAGGGTGTGGGTAACAAGATCTGCTTCCTGGAAAAGCCACTGCTCTCTCTGAATTTCAACATCTATTCAGATGAGGAGGTAGTAACATTGACATCACAGAACTGTTGTAAAAATTAAGTGAGACCTTTGTATGCTACAATAGTAATACCGGACATCATTACTGGTTTCTTTATTTTTTTTTTTTTTAAAGATTTTTTTTTTTTTTTTATAAACAGTTTTTTCCCCCAGGGGTACATGTCTGTGATTCGCCAGGTTTACACACTTCACAGCACTAACCATAGCATATACCCTCCCCAATGTCCATTACCCCACCCACCTTTCCCGACCCCCTCCCCCCAGCAACCCTCAGTTTGTTTTGTGAGATTAAGAGTCACTTATGGTTTGTCTCCCTCCCAATCCCATCTTGTTTCTTTTCTTCTTTTTCTGCCCCCCTAGTCCCCCATGTTGCAACTCCACTTCCTCATATCAGGGATATCATATGATAGTTGTCTTTCTCTGATTGACTGATTTCACTAAGCATGATACCCTCTAGTTCCATCCA